>JAPFRF010000008.1:129695788-129938288 GCA_029282475.1 Phrynocephalus forsythii | reverse complement strand
TTCATGGGTCGGATGAAGCTGTTTGGATGAACAGTGAAACGTTTCTATCTCTCAAAAAAGAAGTCCAGTAGCCATGACTCAGCTTCCAGAGAAACTCACCTGGATGACTGAGAATCTTCACAGACATGCAGCTGTGAAAATATCCAGACTGTCCAAAATGCACTTCCTCGTCAGGTATTTTTTTCTTTTCTAAGTGTATGTAAATGACACAACCAAAAATCAATAAATCATGGTTTTGAATTTGTTCATCTGAAATTTTTCAGGTATTGTATCTCATCTTTGTCAATGGATATCTTAATGTACACATAACTGATGACAGCAACAATGATGAACAACATTCCCTGTAACTTTCAGCCCCTCTGGGCAGGCCTCTCTTCTTAGCGTGTACAACTTTGCCCATGTGTGAGAGACCTCCCCCCCCCGTGATATTCAATTTAGTCACAAGTGGAGTAGGCCCATCTGAAGCAATGGAATGTATGGAAGAGTTCACCAAATCCCAATAGATCCGGGAGCCTACCCGAGCACAACTTTACTGTGCTTAAGTGATGTGATTTTAACCAGTAAATCACAATGTCAACTTGGATTTAAGGTCTCTGTCTCTCCTTATTTATTATTTATGGTTGAATACAGCATTTGATTGTTAAAGTAGTAAAGGGGCTCAGTACTGAATCCTGCAGAAGCTGTCGTGTATGGTCATATTTCAGTATCACTATGCCAAGCATACTGGTGGATGTTGGTTGCACTCGTTTCACATATCTGAAAAGATGATGGTCATCTCCACTTTCATTGTGAAAACTGCTTTTTGTTATTTGTTGAAAACCTATTTTTTGTAAATCTATTTCTTATAAATTTCAGGCAAAAATCAAAGAAAAACAAAACAAACAAGAGATTTTTACCTGAAATTCTTGAAAAGACTAACACGGCTGCCCTCTCTGAAACTTATAAATTTCAGTTGATAGTAACAATTTCAGCTTCTTGAATAGGTTGCAAAGCTTTGTTATTACTAAGCTTCTCTCTGACCTGTGTTTCTGAGTTGCTTCCTTGGCGTGGCAATGCTCGTTTTTCTATGTACATACAGATATTTTAGTTGTTTTTCCAATTTCTTATTAAAGATAGTTTCTTAGTAAGTCACTCCAACACTGCCTGCACTCTGCTAAAAATAATTTGTTAATTTTAAAACAGCCATGGCTACTTTTTCTTTAAGACAGCAGCTTCATAGTAACAGTTGTTTCTTCTGGAAAGTTTCTTATCTAATGTTTTAAATGTTAAAATGTTAAAACATTTAGACAAAAATGATACATATAATCAGTTTCAACATCTGGAATTTATGATAAATAGCAGTTTTCTACTTCATCACAAAACATATAAGCAGTAGGCATAAATTTAAGAGTATTATTAACTCTTTTTTTTTTCATTTTACATCCTTATAGTCATGGTGCATAAGGATAGCCAGAATTTTAAACAACTAAATATTTATCCATTGACTTTCTACTTTCGGAGATATGAGTGAAAATTCTAAGATCTGGATTCATCATGTTCTATTCTTTTACTACAGAAAGTAAGCCCAAGAGGTGCTACATTAATCTTCTTTCAAAAAAGTTATAGCTATTTGAACCAGGGTGCATTTTATTTAAATCATGATTTAATTATTTAAATCATGGAGTTGTTCTCTGAATTAAGCTTGGCGATATATCAATTAATCAGTCAGTCAGTCAATCAATATTTTTTAAAAAAAAATCATGTTTCACACTTTTACTTGCACATGTCTGCATTTTCAATCCTGTCATAAACATTTTCACTCTGTCTCATGTTTTGCATTTGTGGAACATGGGACAGCTCGAGAAAGTCTGACAGGATTGGAAACTTGCTTCTTCAGTGCCTGAACTTATTTAGGTGGTTTGCACATGTGTTGGTATGTACTGTCATGCCATGTAAAGAGTATGATAGCAGGGACAAAAATGCATTTGACATAGATAGCACTATATTTATAAGATGGGGAAAAGTAAACTACAGAATGATTAACTTCTTAGCAGAGATCTGAGAAATTCAAAATATGATGAGCTATATATTTATAGTTTGCATCTATGTGATATTACTATGACACCAATATCTCTTTTGTTCCAGAAAGGCTGTATCAGCAAGAGTCTTATGGCAGACGTGGCCTGAGAGCACCTGATTAGCTGACACGACATAGTAGTACATTAAAGTAGCCATCTTTGCAGTAATTGGCATTTATGATTTGTATTTCATCAACCCAGAATTAAAAGGAATTGTATTTTTGTAGTATATAAAACATGGGAACTGAAAACACACCACCTATTCATGACAGCATACTCTTAAACTCTGGACAATCTCTTCCAGCAGTTCGATGCAGATGTTATTAGTCTCATTAACAATAGCTCCAGTCTTTCCTGGAAGATGAAAACTGTCTTGATGTATTCCAATCTAGATTAAAGCCACATCACACGACTGAGACAGCTCTGGTCACACTGCAAGAGAACCCTGTTGGTTCTCTTGGACTCTCAGCGCCTTTTGATAGTGTTAACCACAGTATCCTCCTGGACATTCTTTCAGAGGTGGGAATCAGGGGTCGGGTGTTAAGCTGACTCTGGGCTTTCCTTAAAGGCTATGTTCAAAATGCAGCTTGAGGATGAGTTTTCAGTATGTTTCAAATATTTGAAGGCCTCTCATTCTGAGGAGGGGCGGGATCTGTTCTCAATCATCCCAGAGTGCAAGATGCACAGCAATAGGCTCAAGTTAAGAGAACACAGCTTTTGGCTGAATATCAGGAAAAACCTCCTAACTGTTAGAGCAGTATAGCAATAGAATCAGTTTAGCTCAAGAGGTGGTGAGAGCTCTAATAGTGGAGTCATTCAAGATACATTTGGACAACCACCTGGCAGATATCCCTTGATATCCCTTCCTGCATGGAGCAGGTGGCTGGACTTGATGGCCTTGTAGGCTCTTTTCAACTTCATTATTCGGTAATAAACCAGAAATAACTTGATAGCACATAGTTATATAGTTAGGCTAAGAGTGTTATGCTAAGCATTCACAGAACCTGGATCTACAGGTAGTTGCCCCCATACATTTTCTTTGCCTTTTCCTCTTCATATTGTTTATTGAGATGAATGCAGTTAAGTTCCAAAAATAGATGGCATTACAGTGCTCTGGGTTTTGAATTCAGTTCTGAATAGAATTTTGTGGTGCTTGGAATTCTGGAATTTATAATTCTGTTGTGGACCTTAGTCCCATTGTAATTTAAGTCAGGACCTGTCCCCATATATTAATCTGTGTCAGAGTATCCCAGAGTATGTGTTTCTGAATAACAATAACCTTTACCAGCTGGCTGCGTCTTTAAAAGTTGCTTTGAACATATAAAAGCCTGTGTTTAAAGAAATCAAGAACTTTTAAAGATGCTACAGACTTTGATGTTTGTTCCTTTACACATACTGAAATAGATTAAAACAGCTACTGGCAGGAAATGTAATTCTTTGACTGGAATTTTGTTTGGGAAAACTGCATACACAACTTTGCATACCATCCTTTGCCTGTCATATGTGACTAATACTCTTTTAAAAGGGAATAATAGAATCATAGAATTGGAAGAGACCTCAAGGGCCATCCAGGCCAACCCCCTGCCATGCAGGAATCCCCATCAAAGTACCCTCGACAGATGGCCATCCGGCCTCTGCTTAAAAACCTACAAAGAAGGAGACTCCACCCCCCATGACAGCATATTCCACTGCTGAACAGCTGTAACCATCAGGAAAACCACTTGTTTTGCTCAACAAAAGTCTGCTTTTTCTTTACTCTGCATTCTCTTTACTCTGAAGATTAAAAGTTCTCTCTCTTTCAGTGTAGCTGTAAATATCTTTGTGCTCTTACCCTAGTCTGTGCCAATGAAACTCAAACTCTTTTCATCTCCACAGTGAACTAATTTATCACACCTCTGGAGAAATCCTGTTGTTTTTTTTTGATATTACAGAAAGCTTTGGGTAGTCCTAGGTTAACAAGTAGACAAAGGCATTTCTTTTCAGAAGGGGTCTGGTTCCAAAACAAAATACAGCAGAACAGCTGCCATTTGGTACCGAAACCCATCATCCAGAATGAAATCAACCAGAATCTTACCTTGTTTTGGGTAGTGTGGGGCTAAACTCCAACGAAGAAGCAGCCTTGGACGCGTCATCTTTCACTCTCACTGGCACTGGCCAATCATGAGCTATGTAGCATCATCCCGCCTCCCTGTCTGATTGGCCAGCACCAGGGAAAGTGAAGGATGACGTGTCTGAGGGTTACTGTGCTTCACTGGCCAGCAAACTCGCCTGACCTGAACACCATAGAGAATCTATGGCCGTTGCCGAGAGAAAGATGAGGGAAATGAAACCGAACAATGCAGTGGAGCCGAAGGCTGCTATTGAAGCATCCTGGTCTTCCATAACACCCCAGCAGTGCTGCAGTCTTATAGCATCCATGCCATGAGGCATTGAGGCAGTGATTGATGCAAAAGAAGCCCAAACCAAGTACTGAGAACATATGCATGCTTATACTTTTCAGAGGTCCGATATTGTTCTATTTCCAATCCTTGTGTTATTGATATCATGTAATATTCTAATTTTCTGAGATTGTGAATTTGGGGTTTTCATAAACTGTACATCATAATCATCACCATTATACCAAAGTAAAGCTTGACATACCTTGCTTTGCATGTAACAAGTCTATCTCATATATTAGTTTCACCTTTTGAGTTGACTTACTGAAATAAATGAACATTTGCACAATATTCTAATTTTTCGAGTTTCACCTGTAGTTCTTGCATCCATAATCTTTTGTTGGCTGTTATTTCTACAGGTAGGCTTCTTTTTCTAAAAGTAACTATCTTTGACATCTTTTTATGTTGGGAAGCATATTTTATGTAGTGTAACAATCAGTCTCTTTATTAGGATAAAATGGTTATAAGACCTCTGATTTCAAAGATGGTAGAGAATTTTATTTTTTGCAGATTCAGCGTTAATGTTACTGTTTTGTTACTTGTTAAGATTTTGCTTTTTAAAAAACCTGATCATTTAATTGTGCTGTATAAAGGTGTTATTCGAGGCTTTCATACTATGAACATTCCTGTCCCCAGGTAGCCACAAAGTTACATCACTGCCACCAGTTTTTTTCTTTATGACCACATGTCCCCAGTTAACCATAAGATTAATCTAAATCTTTAAAATATCCCTGACTTTCCCTAAGCTTATTTTTTAAAATATTTTATTAGAAATTTATAAAAAAAAACAGATAAACAGCAAAATAACATAAGAAAGAGAAAATAACACAACAATATAACAGAAATATAACAGATATAAGACAGAAAATGAAGTGCTACCCACCCCCCCTCGGGACTTAAACAAAATTACAACTTTCATATTGTTGACCGACCCATTTCTCTCCAGAAATACATTGAGTCTTCTCCAGGTGTATACCCTTTACCTTTTTGAAATACATATACCAGCAATTTATCCCATATTCCGTTAAAGTCATGAGACTTGGTCAGCCCTTTCCTAATTTTAATTTCACAAGTCAATTTATCATTAATAGCTAGATTCCATAACTCTTTATACCATTCTTCCATTACTAATTGATTATTAGATTTCCAGTATTTGGCAAAAATCAGTCTTGCGGCCGTAACCATGATAATTACCAATTCCCCCTCCTCGTTCTTCAGTTGTGTATCTGCAACTATATTTAACAATACCAGCTAGGGGGGACATTGGAATCTTTTTCCCTAATATTTCTTGCATTTCATTAAAAACAAATTTCATTCAAATTTCCTTTTCTCACATGTCCACCACATATGTAAATATGTTCCTTTATCTTTTTTACATTTCCAACATATTGGAGATATTTCTTTATTTATTATATTTAGCTTCACAGGTGTTATATACCATCTCCAATATACTTTATAACAGTTTTCTTTAGCTCTTACTGACATATTCTTCACTATCCTTTTATTCCACATTTCCCCCATTCTTCCTTTTTTATCTCTTTTTTTTTAAATGTTTTTTTATTAAATTTTAAACTACATACAACGACATAAAAAATGAAAGTAAAAAAAAACTACAACAAACAATATAAGTGCACCCCCATCCCACGGGTCCATCCATACATTCTTATTCGTTGCTCCATCTTCTATTCTTCTAGTAGTCTTCTTAAAGTTCTCTTCTCCAGAATTGTTGTGAGATATTCGTGGACTCTTTCCCTTTTCCTTCGACTAGTACATAATCTAAAAATTTACCCCAGATATCGTAGAAAATGTCTTTTTTCATTTCTCCTCGTTTAACCTTTAAACTGCAGGAGAGTTTATCGTTTATAGCTATATCCCAAAGTTCATTATACCAGTCTTCCATCTTGAATTCTAGTTTTGACTTCCAATTTTTTGCTATAATTAATCTAGCAGCTGTCATAAAATTTGCTATTAGTTCCTTTGTTGTAACAACATAATCTTTACTTGTTAACAATGATAATAATGCTATCTCTGGATTACAATCTATATCCATCTTAATCATATTACTTAGCTCTAAAAACACTTTTTTCCAGAACCTTTGGACTATTTCACATTCCCACCAAAGATGCAAGTAAGTACCAAGCTCTTTTTCACATTTCCAACATATCTTAGAGTAAGCAGGATTCATTCTATTTAGTCTTACTGGGGTTAAATACCATCTGGAAACCAATTTGAAGTAGTTTTCTTTTATCCTGACTGACAATGATCTCAAAATTCTCATATTCCAAATTTTTTTCCAGTCTTCTTTCTCTATCTGTACATTAAGGTCTTGGTTCCAAACTTCTCTCAAGGTGTTTAACTCCTTCATTTCTGATAATTCCCCTAGTATTTTATATATTTTACGTGTTATTCCTTTCTCTGAATTTTCCTGTTCAGACTCAAGCAATAGTAGGAAATGTTCAAATTTTGTGCATTCTCTGATTTGATTATTTCTCTTTCCCCAGTCCTTTATCCATTTTCCTAGTTGAATATAATTTAACCATGTTAAATCACTGGGTTGCAAAATATTTTTTATATCCTGAATTGTTTTAATCTTGAGCATCCAATCCTTTAGTCTAGCTATTTTCTTAATTTTAAATAACTCCAAATAATGCTTCAAGTTGTCTGGAAAGCTTTCCAAGTCAGTAACTAAAGCCAGTGGGGATCCCTTCGGAGACAAGATTTTCCTATATGTTCTCCATGTAGCAATTAAACTATTCAATAGGGGGTTGTCAATCTTTACTTTGTTTTTAACTTCCGTGAATAAAAATGTGTTTATTTCCCCCTTTATATCCAAAGACTCTTGCTCCCACCATATTAACTTCTGTGGTTTTAAAAGAATTTCCCCCAAAGAACTAAGTTGATTGGCTATATAATAATTTTTATATTGGGTATACCTATTCCTCCTTCTTTCTGAGATCTATACCATAGACTTTTATTTATTCTTGATTTTTTTCCCTGCATTACAATACCTATTTATCATGTCTTGGAGAGTTTTAATTTCCTTTTCTAAAAACTGAACCGGTAACATTTTAAAAATAAAGTTAATTTTTGGAAGTATTTTCATTTTTATCAATGCAATTCTGCCAAACCACGATAATTTTAGTTTAGAGTAGGATATTAATTTGTTTTTCATCTCCTCTTCTAATTTGAAATATTTCTTTCTTTAGTTTTAGTAAATTCTTTATGGAGTTCTAATCCTAGATATTTAATGCTTTTTCCCGGTTTAAGTCCAGATTTTTCAATCATCTTTAAGTCATGTTTTCCATAATTGAAGAATAAACTCTCTGATTTTTGCCAGTTTACACATAATCCTGTTATTTCTCCAAATTCTTCTAAATGAGTTTTTACTCTTTGAATATTCTCTATTGGGTTTACAATAGTCAAAAGAGCATCGTCCATGAATAAACTAATTTTAGTTGCCCCATCTTTCCCTATACCTTTAATAAATTTGTCGTCCCTTATGGCATTTGCCAGGAGCTCTATAACAATACAAAAAGGACTGGAGAAAGAGGACATCCTTGTCTAGTTCCTCGGCCTAGAGTGATTTGTTCAGTCAATCCATCATTAACTATTATTGAGGAAGTGCCCGTTGAATATAGTTGATTTATTACTCCCAAAAAGGATTTCCCAAATCCCATTTTTTTAACAATATTTTTAATGTGGGCCATTGAACACAATCAAAAGCTTTTATAAAGATCTAGAGATAACATCCCAGCTTTAGTAGTACTCTTACTCATTTCATAAAGAACATTCAAATTCCTTCTAATAATATTTGCCATTTGTCTACCTTTGATAAAACCACATTGATCCTCTTTAATATATTTAGCTATAAATTTATTCATTCTTTTAGCCAAAATTGCTGTAAAAATCTTAGCATCTTGATTTAATAAGGATATTGGTCTGTATGACCCAATATCCATTAAATTTTTATTAGGTTTTGGAATTAAAATAGTTAAAGAATGGGTCCAAGATCTCGGAATTTGTTCTCCATTCAAAATTTCATTATATAGCTTCTTTAATTTAGGTATTAATACTGCTTTAAAAAGTTTGTAAAATTCAGGTCCCAGAGCGTCCACTCCGGGCGTTTTATTATTCTTTAATTTGTCTATTACCTCGCTTATCTCTTGATCTGTAATAGGCTTTTCCATTTCCAGCATATCTTCCTGTTCCAAGACCCTCTTTAAATTCTTAGTGATATACCTTTCTATATCCTCCTTAGGTTTATTTTTTGTAGTATATAACAACTGATAAAACTCTTGTATAGCTGACAACTTTTCCTTCATTTGTGTGCATGTCTTACCTGAGGAGTCTTTTATAATCCCTATTGTATTCTTGTCTTGTCTTTTCTGTGCTAATCTGGCTAAAAGTTTTGAGTTCTTGTTGCTGTATTCAAAAAAATTTCTTTTTAGGTACAGAAGATTCCTTTGTGTTTGTTGTAAATCTAGATCTTCTAACTCTTTTTCCTTGCTTCAATCAACCTCAATATCTTATTATCCTTAGTAAAGAAAAATTGGGATTCTAAATCTGCTATTAGTTTTTCTAATTTTCTTTTATTGAGTTCTTCCTGTTTTTTAGTTTTAATATTTTCTTTTATGATAAGGCCTCTAGCTACCGCTTTCAGGGTGTCCCATATGATTGGCGTTTGGCTACCTGCCTTTTCGTTTATATCCCAAGTTTCCAACCAATCTTTTTACCTTTTCCAGCACTTCTGGATATTGAAATATTTTTAAATTCATTCTCCACCTTTTAGCTTCTCTATAATTTTTATTTGTTGCTAAATCAATCGACATTAAAGCATGATCAGATGTTTTTATGATCTCAATTTCGGTATTATTTATCTTGGGTATTAGGCTTTGTGAAACAAACACAAAATCTATCCTAGAATAGGTTTTGTGCACTGGTGAGTAGAAGGTGTATTTTATTTCATCTCCTTTCAGTTCTCTCCAGACATCCTTCAATCCTGTTGTATTTATAAACTTTGCTAGAGTTGTATGTCTTGTCCTCCACTCTTCCTTTTTACATACCGATTTATCTTTAATTTTATCTAAGACCATATTGAAATCCCCTGCCATTATTAAATACCCCTTTTTAACCAATTCAATCTGATCCCAAAGGAGATTGTAAAAGCGGCCTTGGTTAACGTTTGGTGCATACAGATTAACCAAAGTATAATGATCTTTCCCCATTAGAACTTGCACTATTATATATCTACCTTCTGAATCTTTTACCACATTTTCAACAACACATTCACAATTCCTTGAGATTATAATGGCAACCCCTCTTGCTTTAGATGTGCCAAAGCTTTTTCATAAATATCAACATTTGGAATTTTTAATTCATTAATACCATCTCTTATTTGATGAGTCTCTTGCAAAAAGGCAATATCTATTTTGTGCCTTTTGATCATCGCTTCGATTCTATTTCTCTTGAAAATGACCCCAGACCTTTCACATTCAACGTTGCTAATTTTATAAACTTTCCCATAACCTATTTCTTTTGGTTTCAATATTCTGGAATGGTCCCGTTGTGCATACAAAAGTAAAAACACCATCAATTAATAAAAATAAACTAAAATAAATCTAATCCTCCACCCTAAAAACTATTCTTTTCTCCCACCCCACCAGCTATCATACTGTTTAGCATGTGCATCAAGGGGATGGGAGGGAGGAAGTTGTCCACAGACATTAGCCAGCCTAGATCTCCTTAACTCTTAAGTAGCGTGTTACTGAAAATTCTATAAGTTGTTCTACCCCCCTCTAAACCACCCTCTCACCGCCACCGCCCCCTCAAAACAAGCAAACAAACAAACAAAAACAAAAAAGGGAAGGGTGGAGAGGAGGGGAAAAGGGAAGAAAAGGGATAATGAAAAGAAAAAGAAAAAGAAACATCCCAAAAACAAAAATTAAAATTGGAAAAAAAAAGAAAAAAAAAGAAAAAAAGGGGGGAGGGGGAAAGGGAAATGGAAGGGAAAAGGGGGAGAAGAGTAAAAGAAGAAAAACAAAGGGGATGATAGGAGGTGAGAGAGGGGGAAAGAGGGAGGAGTAAGTTAAATGAGTTTCAAATATTCTTCATCTTCATCGAAGATTCCTGGAGTCGGAGTAGAAAGAGAGAAATTCACTGTCCTGATGTTGCCACTGAAGTTCCCGGGGGAGAACAGGCAGAACCTGAGTCATCCTGTATGTTCCATGCTTCAAGAAGATGTTGGCCTTCTTCTAGAGAGTAGATAGTGTGTTGAACAGAGCCTTTCCAAACTTTCAAAAATAGGGGGTGACCCCAAGAATAGCGATAGTTGTTCTTCCTTAATATGATTGTAACTGGTCTCATCGATTTCGCCAATCAGCAGTTCCTTTAGAAAAATCTTGAAAAACTTGCACAGTTGCACCTCCTCTCTTCAGAATATTAGGATTGGCTCTAATTGAAGACATAAGACGCTCTTTATTTACATAAGAAGCAAATCTTACTATCACTGGTTTTGGGGCCCCATCTCTTGACTTGCCCAGATAGTGAACTCTCTCTAAATCGTCGTCCTCTAGTTGTTTGGGCAGAAAGGAGTTAAACCAGGTTAAAACTTCCTGTTTTAATGATGCCCCCTTGTTTGGAATAACAAAATTAATCAGTTTGACGTTCTGCCTTCGAGAATAATCTTCAATATAAGTCAGTTTCTTATTTATTTTCAGTAAAGCCTGCTTCTGAGAGTTAATTTGAGTTTCGTTTTCAGTTACACGTATCTCCAGATTTTTAAATTCTCCTGCCAAATTATCAAGCCGCTGGCCATTTAACTTTATTTCATGTGATAAATCTTGTTTAGTGCTTTGGAGATCCTTTGAAAGACCATCCATTCTGCGGATCACATCCTGTTGATTAACACTCATGATGCTAGCTAGCTCCGTCCTCATTAAACGCAGTTCCTTCATGAAGTCTTGATCTGGGGGAGGAGGGGTAGTCTCCCTCTTTCCTTTCTCAGATCCTGACGCCATTTTTACCCCTCCGTCGTCTGAGGGCTGCTCGATACGCTGTAGAGCAGGGCGGTTGTGTGCTGTATCAGATAATTTCCTAGTCCAACCTATAGGCTGGAGTTTCTTTTTTGCTCTCTTAGCCGGCATATAATTAGACAAAAGGCAGGTATCAAGCAGTCTAACTAATCATCTGGTGACTTTCCAAACAGCCGGGATTCAGTTTTCTAAGCAGCCAGCGGCCAGCAGAATCAAAGCAGGCAAAACTGAAAGTAGCTCCTTTAGCTTATAAATCAAGCTTATCTAGTCTAGAAAAACACATATATTGCTTCTCCTGACACCCGAGTAATTTACTGATGCATTACTCACGGCACCACAGCATTTAAACAGTAGTTTTAAAGCTCTTTTTGGATCGCGGCACAGAGCTCTAAGATCAGGCTGCCGGCATGTCTTGGTGGGCGGGACTTCCTCCCCTTTTTTATCTCTTTATTAATATCTTCTTGCCAAATCTCTGTTAACTTATTACTTTTTTATTATCCTCCTGAATTAATATTTTATATATTTCACTTACAGTTCCTTTCCTCTATTATTTATTTATTTATTTATTGTATTTATATCCCGCTTAATATCAAAAGATCTCTAAGCGGCTTACAAAGCCACAGTTGGCACAGATAATCACAATTGAACAAACAGACGATACACACAACAAACTAATATAGTTAAAAACCAGATAGTGTTCCTGATACTATCTAATAAAAATCTAATAAAAATATCATTCAGAGACATGGCGATGGCGGGGTAAAAAAAAAAAAAAACCTAGGAATCGCCGAAGGCCTCCCGGAAGAGGTAGGTTTTTAAAGCCTTCCGGAAGGCCAGCAGGGACTCTGCAGAGCGCACTTCAGGAGGGATGGAATTCCAAAGGCTAGGGGCCGCCACTGAGAATGCCCGGGCCCGAGTACTCGACTTCCGGGCTTCTCGAGGAGTGGCGACCCGCAGCAAGTGCGCTCGCGCCTGCCGAACGGGACGGGCCGAGGTGGTTCGCTGAGCGATACGCTCTGTCAGGTAGTCCGGTCCCAAGCCATGGAGGGTTTTATAAACTAAAACCAAGACCTTGAATCTAATCCGGGCTGCAACGGGCAACCAGTGCAAGCGGGCCAGGACTGGCGTGATGTGATCATACCGACGCACGCCGGCCACCAGCCTGGCCGCCGCATTCTGTACCCGCTGCAGCCGCCGGAGAAGAGTCAAGGGCAACCCCATGTAGAGGGCGTTACAGTAGTCCAGCCTCGAGATCACCAGTGCTTGGACCACTGTTCTCAGAGAGTTCGCGTCGAGGTACGGGCGGATCTGGGCGATCCGACGGAGATGGTAATAGGCGGACCTGGTCACCGACGCCACCTGGGATTCCATGGAGAGCGCCGGGTCCAGGAGCACGCCCAGATTCCGCACCCTCTCCGCGAGCTGGAGGGACACTCCCCCCAAACAGGGGAGGGGGCCACCGTACCCCGACAGCGAGCTCCCAAAGAACATAACCTCCGTCTTCTCGGGGTTGAGCTTAAGCCTGTTCGCCCCGGTCCAAGCCAGGACGGCCTCCAGGCACCCATCGAGGACTTCAACAGCTTCCACAGCAGAGGTGGAAAAGGAGAGATAGAGCTGCGTGTCATCAGCGTACTGATGACAGCAGACTCCAAAACTCCTGATGACCCCCGCCAACGGCCTTACGTAGATGTTAAACAGCATGGGGGACAGAGACGACCCCTGTGGAACCCCACAAGGGAGAATCCAAGGGGCCGATAACTCCCCCCCATGCTGAACGTACTGCGGCCGGCCCTCCAGGAAGGAACGGAGCCATCTGCGAGCAGAGCCTCCGATCCCAACCTCAGAGAGCCGGTCCAACAGGATACCGTGGTCGACGGTATCAAAGGCCGCTGACAGATCCAGGAGGACCAACAGGGTAGAGCAACCCCTGTCGGCCGCCCGGATAAGGTCATCTTGCAGGGCGACCAAAGCTGTTTCGGTACCCCGACGGGGCCTGAACCCGGACTGGCATGGGTCGAGGCACTGCCGATCCTCCAGGTATGACTGCAGCCGGACCGCCGCCACCCTCTCGATCACCTTGCCCATAAACAGGACGTTGGCGATTGGGCGATAGTTTGTTAAATCGTCAACTGCAAGGCCGGGTTTTTTCAAAATGGGCTTAACCACCGTCTCCTTCAGACGGGAGGGAAAAACCCCCTCACTGAAGGAGGCGGTGGCGATGACAGAAGCCCATTCGGCCATGGTCCCTCTGGCAGCTCTAATTAGCCAGGCAGGACAAGGGTCGAAAGGGGTGGAGGCAGGCCGGCAATGCGCCATAGCCCTGGAGACCTCGACAGCGGAAACAGGCCCAAGCGCATCCAACCGAGGCGACGAAGGCGGACCAGCAACTGGTGATGGCGGGGCGGGACCACTGCAACCGGAGTCAAAGCCGGCACGGATGGCCTCTATTTTTGTTCGAAAAAAGGCTGCAAACTGCTCGCTACTGAACTCAGTAGGAGGAGGCCTGGCCAGACTAGGATTGCTGAGGTCACGAACCACCCGGGAAAGCTCCGCCTGGCGGTTCGAGGCCTCCGCAATTCTCAGGGAGGTAAAAGATGTTCTAGCCTCCCTTATCGCGATGGTGTAGCGACTAGACTGGGCATCAACGGCAGCCTTACTCAACGCCGTCCGGGTTTTCCTCCAGCTGCGCTCTAGCCTCCTCCTCTCCTGCTTCATTGCCCTAAGCTCCCCGGTGAACCAAGGGGAAGGCCGGGCTCGGCAACGGAGGAGGCGCTTGGGGGCGATCCGGTCTATGGTGTGGGCAGCTGTTTCATGCCAAGTGTTAGCCACAACCTCGGCCGGAGCGCCAGTCAAACCACCAGGCAACCCCCCGAAGAGCTCACCGAACCGCTGAGGGTCCATGAGCCTCCGGGGGCGGGCCAAAACAGAGGCCCGAGGGTCCCCGCGGGGAGGGGCCGGAATCGCCAGGGAGAAAGAGAGCAGGTGGTGGTCTGTCCATGACACAGGCAGGGAAACAATGTTCCCCACCTCCAGACACGAGTCCCCCGACATGGAGGTAAAAACCAGATCCAGGGTATGACCGGACCTGTGGGTGGGGCATAAAACATGCTGGGACAGACCCATGGAAGCCATGGATTCCATGAACTCCAGGGCAGTACCGGAAAGTCCACCGCCGGCGTGCACGTTGAAGTCACCCACCACCAAAAGGCGCGGGGACTTCAACAGAGCAGCGGCGATGAACTCCGTAAGCTCTGGAAGGGATTGTCCTGGGTTGCGGGGAGCTCGGTAACCCAGCACAATGCCAAATCTGTCCCGCTGACCCACCAACAGGTGAAGTACTTCCAACCCCTGGCTAACCAATGTCGAGGCCCTGCTGACATGAAGAGAATCCCTGTACACGATCGCAGCCCCTCCCCCCTTTTGACCCCCCAACCTTCCCACTCCCTCTACCAAGTACCCGGGCGGACACAGGAGAGCAAGGGAAGCCCCACCCTCCGTGCCCACCCAGGTCTCGGTGATAAACGCCAGGTCGGAGTCGCCATCCGCGATGGAATCATGAATGATGGGGATTTTGTTATGCACCGACCTGGCGTTCAACATGAGACAGGTAAGATTGGGGGCACTGGTGGAGTGACTCCCGGATACGTGACAGAGAGCCGAGGGGTCAGAACAAGGGACAGGCACAAGTTGCCTGACCCGAGTTCTTCTAGTCTGACGAACCCAACGGCTACAAGCGTACCGCCCACGGCCCGACACTGTTGGTATATGAGCCCCTGCGAACATGGCGATAACGTTGGTCAATCAAAAAAAAAAAAAAAGAACCTACAACAACAAAACCCCAGAAACAGTGCAAACAAATAATAACAATACAATACAAATAAGTAATATACAATACAGAGCAAATAATAAAATACAGTGCAAATAATTCAAAGAAAAATAAAATAAGCAAATAACAGGAAAGCCTTAGGCTGGAGGGAGATGGTTAAAATAATAGGAGCAGGCTAACTGCCAAGGTAAAGATCAGATGCACCTGGGAATGGGGAGAGGGAGGACCATAGGTAGAAGAACTGATTAGCAGCAAGGTCACAGGTAAAGGGGCAGACAAGATGTAATAATAATGCTAGCCACCCCAGCTAATCTAGGAAGTCAAGACCCCAACCGGTCCCAGACAATATTCTCAATCCCCAAGAACCCCTTAAGCGCCCCATAAAAATGCCCTCCCACCCCCAAAACCCCAGTTTCGACCCCCGGAAAGCAAACAATGGTGGCCGACCTGCCACCCGATAAATCCGTGTCCCACAGGAGGAAAAAGGGAAACATCAACATCTGCTTCTGGTCCGGTGCCCGCACTAAAGCTTGCAGATTAAGGAGTGCAGGCTGAGAAACCCCGATGTTGATGGGTTGGGCACCTGAGGCCGACACGCCACCTGAACCCCCCAACGGCGCTGCCAACTCCGGCGGCCGAGCTGCCGCCCGAGAAAACCTTCCGGCTCCCAGAGATGTAAACTGGGACGCCAGGAAAAGACCAGCCGCAGCAGCAGACCGCACGCAAGCAGAGACCTCCGAGGCAGGCCCGCCATGGTGGAAAACGACGGACCACAGGTGGAAGAGGGCGGCAGCGACGATTATCCCGGCTGGGAAAAAACGGGCAGCAGCCCGCACATGGAAGGGAGCGGCGGGCTGCTTGCTCACCGCGCCGGCAGTGGTCTCCGGGGCGGGCCCGCCATGATGGAAAGCGGCGGACCGCCGATGGAAAAAGGCGGCGGGCTGCAGCTGGGAGAAAGGGCGGCGGACCGCAGATGGACGAAAGCGGCGGGCTGCTTGCTCTCCGCACTTGCAGTGACCTCCGGGGCAGGCCCGCCATGATGGAAAGCGGCGGGCCGCAGCTGAAAGAAGGCGACAGGCTGCAGATGGGGACGGGCAGCGGACCGCAGATGGGAGAGAGCGGCAGGCTGCATGCTCTCCACGCCGGCAGTAACCTCCGGGGCAGGTCCGCCATGCTGGAGAATGGCGGACCACAGACGGGAGAAAGCAGCAACGGCGGTCATCCCGACCGGGAGAAGACAGGCGGTGGGGTGCATGCCCTCCGCGCCGGCAATGGCCTCCATTTCAGGGTCGCAGCTGCAGCGGTCGGCGGCGAACCCCACACGGACAGCCTCGGTGGCAGGCTGGCGGCCTCTCGAGTTCCCGGCGGCCCCGAGCAAATCCTCCGGCGCAAGTCCTCCGTAATGGGGGTTGGCGAACCGCAGATGGAGGGGGCAGCGGCTGGCCCGCAACGGGACGCCGAACGGCGAGCCGCCGCCACGGCAGCAGCGGCGACAGGGGGCCACAAGACCCGCCGAGAGACAGTGGAAACGGCGGGTTGCTGTCAAAGCCGGCGGCAGCCGCGGTCGGCTCAGCTGGTAAGACGCCGAGGGCTAAAACGATGGGAGGGACGCTCGAACCTGTTCGTCGGGAAGATGTTAAAACTCCCTAGGTGGTCTTCAGGCAAGCCCCTTCAGTACCCTTTCCATAGCCCTGGCCGTCCGAGTAAATTAGACAAGAATAAAAACAAAAGTAAAAACGCAAGGCAGCATAGTCAGGAACAGAGAGAGCAGCTGGTATGAGCAGCTGCTGCTGCCGCCCGCCATCTTGAAATAATCTCTGTTCTTTATACTCATTTCTTCTATCTATAATTTCTTCAAATATAGTCAGTTTTCTACATTCCCCTACTTTAGTTATCCATTCTTTAGTCCATTTTTCCAGTTGTATAATGTTCAAACAGGAAATATTCCCTCCCAATTTTTCCTTTATGCTTTGTCTACTCTGCATTTGCTTTAACCAATCCCGCAAGTATATAACATTTTTATGATTCAGTAGCATGTTTAACTTCGCATTTAGATTTTCTGGGAAGTTCTTAATCTCTGTTATTCATGTCAAAGGTGAAACTAATGGTCTTAAAATCTCCCTAAAGTTCCTCCAACATTCCATAGTATTTTTCAAAAATGGATTATTTATCATTTTCACCTGAGCTTTAATGACTTCCTTAAAAATATTCTCTTTTTGTGTAATTTCTAAGTCTCTCCAAATTAAATTATCATTTCCTATTATTAAGTCTGGAATATGTCTTAATTGATTGGCTATGTAATATAGCTTAATATTAGGCAATCCTAAACCACCTTCTTTTTGTGGTATATACCATAAACTCTTATTGATCCTGGCTTTTTTATTACAATTGCAAAACATATTAATTTTACCCTGGATCCCTCTAAGTTCACTTTCATCCCATTTTATAGGTAACATCCAAAATAAAAAGTTTAATTTGGGGATAACTTTCATTTTACATACTGAAATTCTTCCAAACCATGAAATCCTTAATTTTTTATATTCTTGTATTTGTTCAGTGATCTCTTTCTTAACTTTCTCAATGTTTATCTTAATCATATCTTTTAAGCTCCATGTTAATTTTATCCCCAAATAATTAATGCTATTTATTACTTTACCTTTAAATACTTCCCTAAATAATTTTTCTCTTCTTCACTGTAATTTAACAACATACATTCTGATTTGTTCCAATTAACCTTTAATCCTGTTGCTTCTTCAAACGCCTTTAAATGCTTCTGTAATTGGTAAATATTAATCAATGGGTTTTTAATTACTAATAATGTATCATCAGCAAATAAATTAATTTTATTTGACTTCCCCTCTTCAACTTCTTCTAGTTCTTTATCCCTCCTTATTGCATTAGCCAACATTTCCATTATAAGTATAAACAAAACTGGAGATAATGGTCAACCTTGTCTAGTTCCTCGGCCCAGGGTAATACTTTCTGTTATTCCATCATTCACTAAGACTCTAGCCTTATTATAAGAATACAACTGTTTTATTATATTACTAAATTAAGCACTAAAACCTAATTGATTAATTAGAATCTTTAAGGTACTCCATTCAACTGTATCAAAGGCTTTAAAAATATCTAATGAGATTATTCCTACTTTCCAATTTTTACTACAGTAGACCCTCGTATAATGGAGGGTATGTACAACGAAAAATCCTGCCCCTCCCCCCCATGTCCACCTCTGTCCACCACCTGCGGCTTCCCGGGAAGAGGACGGGGGGCGGTCGGGGAAAGAGGGGAGGGGAGGGGCGGCAGGCACGGAGGGGGCAAGCCAGGGAGGGGTGCCCTTACCTGGCACCTGCGCAGGGGTCCTCCGCTTGCCGCTGCCGCCGGTGCGCCCTCCTGCCTGCCTCCGGGGCTCCGTCCAAGACCGCCCGGGAAGAGGATGCGGGGCGGGAGGGGAGGGGAGGCAGGCCGCCGCTGGCGCTGCCGGTGCGCCCTCCTGCCTCCAGCAAAAGGTGAGCTGGGGGGAGGGAATTCCCCAGGCGGACCCGTCCAAGGCCGCCCGGGAAGAGGACGCGGGGTGGGAGGGGAGGGGAGGCAGGCCGCCGCCGCCGCCGGTGCACCCTCCTGCCTCCAGCAAAAGGTGAGCTGGGGGGAATTCCCCGGGCGGTCCCGTCCAAGGCCGCCCGGGAAGAGGACGCGGGGCGGGAGGGGAGGGGAGGCAGGCCGCCGCCGCCGCCGGTGCGCCCTCCTGCCTCCAGGGCTCGGCAAGAGGTTCGTGGGGGAATTCCCCACCCACCCACCCCCTCGCCAAAAAAAAACTAGCGCCGCATTGGAATGCATTGGAATGGATTAAATCCAGTTTCAATGCATTCCTATGGGAAATTAGAATTTGTATAACGGAAATGCATTTTGCTTTAAAATGTAAGACTCTTTCCATGCATATAAAAATGCATTTTGCTTTAAAATGTAAGACTCTTTCCATGCATACCCTCTTGCTACTGCCTTCATTGTGTCCCAAATTGTACTTGTTTCACCTCCTCCTACCTCGTTTATCTTCCAAGTTTCTTCTAAATTTTTATACGTTTTATCTATTATCGACTTATGTAAATAGATCCTTTCATCAATCCTCCATCTTTTTGCTTTTTTATAATCAGACCCCGGGATAAATTCCATGTTTACCATAGCATGATCTGAGATTTGTATTATATCTATTCCTACGTTAGAAGAGCAGAGCCCAGGGAACTGAGTTGCTAAACTTCTAGAAGCAAAAGTTGCCACCTCCTCCAGAAAGAAGGTGACATGTGTGGAGGGAAGAAACTTAAGCCTAGTTGAGTCTTCCCACCCCTGCATCCTGTCAAGGACTGAGGACAGATGTTTCTTATGGACTGTATCATGAAGTGGGCAGTAGAAAAAAATATGTTCAAAGCAGATGGAAAAGAGTTGCATCTAGCAAGTGAATAAGCTCTACAAGCCTCTGGGCATCTCAGGTGGGTGAGAAAAAAGGCTGGCTTCCCAGGGCAAACTGGGCTGTTAAATTGAAGGGGGAAAGCATATGGTGTTAGCTTCACTGCACAATTCTTGACATTCAATGTCCAGTAGCCTATCTTTAATAGTCTTATAGGCTTCAGATTGTCTAAGCATACCGAGCTGCGCAATGTCCAATCCCGCTGTTTTAAGTGTAGTAAGTACGTCGGAAATCTCTACCGGGAGATCAGGATCTAACAAGAGTTGATATAGTAAGCGAGATTATACTGGGTTGTAAAAGATTCCAAGCCAAAATTTTATGGATCTTAGCCAAGCCAGTCTTCAGCTGTGTCATACCTGTTTCTAAACAGAGAACAGCATAGGGTACACATCTTGGTAGGCCCAAGATACTCCTCAGAAATGAGGCTTGTATACGCTCAACTGAGCGATCTATGGCTTTGTACCAGATGGGAGACCCGTATAACACCTGGGCAAGAGTCTTGGCCTGAAATATTGTCAAAGAGGCAGGGATATACCTATTACTATAGTTAAAGAAGAAGCGCAAAATTGCGCTGGAAGAAATGTTATATGAATTTAAAACAGACCTACGATGAGAAGTCCATGTATGTCTATAATTGTAGTGGATACCCAGATACTTGAATGACTTAACCTGCTCAATGATATTTCCCTTACAGACCCATTTGAATGCTTTAAATTTACTTGCAAAAACCATGATCTTGAATTTGGAATAGTTGACCACTAGTTTGTTGGCCTCAAAATATTCGGAAGCTCTATCAAGTAAACAATTAAGACCTATGCAGGTACAGGAAAAAAGTGCCGCATTGTCAGCATACAATAACAATGGGACTTGGACCGAACCCAATTTTGGACAGTGGCTATCTACTGCCAACAGAATGATTCAAAAGCGGCCTTCAGCTCCACTGCATTGTTCAGACTCATGTTCCTCATCTTTCTCTTGGCAATGCCCCATAGATTCTCTGTGGGGTTCAGGCCAGGTGAGTTTGCTGGCCAATCAAGCACAGTAATCCCTTGGTCATTGAACCAGGTTTTGGTACTTTTGGCATTGTGGGCAGGTGCCAAGTCCTGCTGGAAACTGAAGTCAGCATCCCCATAAAGCTTGTCTGTGGAAGGAAGCATTAAGTGCTCCAAAATTTCCTGGTAGACAGCTGTGTTGACCCTGGACTTAATGAAGCACAGTGGACCAAACACCAGCAGATGACATGGCTCCCCAAATCAACACAGACTGGGGAAACTTCACACTGGACTTCAAAGCATTGCGCATTGTGTGCCTCTCCATTCTTCCTCCAGACTCTGCATACTCTTTGGTTCCCAAATGTATGAGATGCAAAAGTTGCTCTCATCAGAAAAGAAGACTTTGGACCACTGAGCCACAGTGTTCAGGAATGGCTTGACAAGAGGAATTCGACATTTGAAGCCCATGTCGAGAATCCGCCTCTGTGTGGTGGCTCTTGATGCACTAATTCTGGCCTCAGTCCTCACCTTGTGAAAGTCCCCAACACTTTTGAATGGCCTTTTCTGACAATCCTCTCCAGGCTGTGGTCATCCAGGATGCTTGTGCACCTTTTTCTTCCACACTTTTCCTTTCCTCATAACTTTCTATTGATGTGCTTTGATACAGCACTTTGGGAACATCCCGCTTCTTTTGCAATCTGTGCCTTTTGGGGCCTTCCCTCCTTATGGAAGGTGTCAGTGATGGTTTTCTACACAATTGTCCAGGCCCTTCTCTGTTTTTCTGTTTCATAGGAATAATGTAATCGGACAGCTTGCTCTGATCTACTAGCTTCTTATATTTTTTTAGTTAAAGCCATGATAAATTTAATTTTAAATCACATCAGAGTTACTGTGGCCACTTGTATTTATACTAATTTTCTCAAATCACTTGCATTCCCTTAAAAGGGTGTCTTATTTAAGTCTTAAGTCTATACATTGCCAGCCCAGGCACATGGCTATCAATGGCTGAAACACAGGTTTTCAGGCAGCCTGACTACAATGAAAAGTCTCGTGCTCATACCAAGGCTTCTCCCACTCCTTATTAGCACAGCAAAGTTCCTTCCCTTCTTATTGCTGAAACACCAAAGCTCCCACCCCCTTTTCTCCAAGGACAGGCCTGTTTTGACTGTGCTTGCTTGCTTATATTTGTCTTATCACCCTAGGTATGGACAACAACCCGCAGGTACCTTGACAGTTGTTTGTTTTAGAATCTATTTCTGTTACCATGTTTGACGTCAAGCGTCCATGCGTTCCACCCGCAGGCAAAAATAACATTGCTAGCACATAATGGAGCCTTCAGGAAGATTCAAGCTTCTGCTTTTCATTTTACGCACTCTTACTTCCCTTTATGTGGTATTTTTAGATAGCCTTCACTGTTTAAAATAAAACCTTAAAAATTAATCTAAGAGCCCAACACAGACAAATGGTGTTGCATCTCCAAACCCAGTTTCCTTTATGATTTCTTTTCCTTTTGTTTGTAGCATGATTGCAAAAATAAAGGTTTAAAAATAAAAATAAAAATGTTTTAGTATAACTTGCTGATTTGATTTCCTTGTTGCCCTGTTTATGTCATGTTTATTTATTGTTATAAAAGTGTACACACACGTGGTTTAATGTTAATGAAAACGGAAACAAATCTGCTTTCCCCTTGGAATGACTTCCTATAGTATATGCAGTTTCTTTCTATTTAAATAGCCTTTTTTCTTTTCTTTTCAGGTGCCAAGATGATGTATTTCCTGGACAACTCAAGGCAAGAGAAAGCTCTTGCTCTTGCTACTAGAATAGATGAAACTATGAAAGACAAAAATGTGAAGGTACAGCATTTACTAAATTAAGTTTTCTACGTCTATACTTGAAACAGTATAAAATGATGTCTGGAATCCTGTTCATCAAGGTGTGACATAATGTTACACCCTCAGTAAATGTGCCAGAAATTCCACCCTGGCAACAAGGACTGCCCTATGTGGTTATGCAATCTGTTTATCCAGCTGTATGAGGCACTGGTGGAAGTGCTTTGAGGATAGCACTTCCACCTTCATGCAGTTGTACTTACCACAGGTGTAACATCAAATTGCATCCCCATGACTATTCAAAAATATTTCATCCAATGATTAAGACACTTTATAGATTTATAGATAAGCCTTACATAAGCAAACTGGTTTGGTTAATACCCCACACATACAAAACAGGTGGGGGGACGGAGAAAGAGAAAGAACAACACATAAAACGTTCAGTTGAAAATGAGGCTTCCCTTTCTCACAATTAAGCTGATAAAATCAGCAGTTCTTTCCAGAATGTCAGGCACCTCCACAGATAACATGAAACGGATTTTATTCCACACCAGATTCCCCCTCCAATTTTAATAGGACCGGGGCAACAAATATGGACTGATCACTCTGATGTAATGGACAGTACAAGACTATGTGAGCAAGAGTTTCCAGTGCACGCTGCTCACATGAGCAATGTCTTTTGAGGCAGGGGATCCCTTTGAACCTGCCGTATAGGAAGCCTGCAGGCATGAGAGTGCACCTTGGCTAGAGAGAATTCTGTGTGTTTTTGTGCACATGTAAGCAGGGAAAGGAAGGTGGCTGGTTTCCCAATGTTAAAGGGGATGTGGGAAAACAGTAGTGAAAAGGTTGTCTTATTGGCTGCTCTCCACAGTTATTGGAAATCAATGTCCAAAATTAATTGGAAGGCTTGTCCTTGATTTAGTGAGCCCAAGGAGACACTATCTAAGCCAATCCTTTTCAGTTTTTTTTAAAGGGCAGTAGTCCCAAAGGGAGGTTTTGAGTCCAGCAAAAGCTGATACAATAGACTATCTGGATCTGAATTGTAGAACAATTGTAACCAAAATTGGAAGGATCTCAGCTTCCTTATAAAAATGAGAGCCAGAATTTTTTTGAAAAAGTATCCTGTACATAAGGGCAGTCACACAAGTGTATCAGGTATGAGTGGAAACACAGAAAGACCCAGTGTGCAAGCTGGGGAAATTGCTTAGATTACTCACAATTACCCCTATGCATTTGCATCAGTGAATAAGAGCTCATAATAATAAGGCTCAGGGGCTTAGTAAGAAATATGTCAAGGGAACTCAGAAATAAGTGGAAATGGTAATGCCCTCATAGAAAGGGTGATGTTCAAGCAGCTGACACTCAAGCAAAGACTGGTGAGAACTGATGCTTTTGTTATTGGAGTGGATTCCATAAAAGAATACTTACCAAATTTACTTTCTTTTATCATTAGACTTTAACAAGAGTTTTGGAGTCCTTACTTAATGGCAGCTTTGGAACATGTCACACCCAGAGTGAAGAGTATCAAATAACTTGCCACAAACTGTTCCCTCTAGCTTCTGCCTTTATGTCTCCCACAAATGAAGATGAAGGTTGTTTTTTATCAGTCAATCATACAGCTGTTAATCATGATATTCTATCCAATGAAAATTAAAGTAGGAAAAAGATATTTCCATTTCTGACTGGATGCAAATCTCCTTCTGCAGGATACATTGAAACAGTGGAAGTGTGTAACAGGTGATTGAATGAAAATTTACTGTCATCATTTTTCACCAATATGAGCTGCCAGGACTTGTTATGTTTATACTTGTACAGTAGGACTTGTTATGTTTATACTTGTACAGTTATGAATCTTTTTATCTCAAACCGCAGGCATTAAAAATTGACCATTCACTTTGTTACATATACAAATAAATTCACTAAACAATTGAGAAAAGTTGGCAAACTAAGATTCATATAAAGTTGCATGTCTTGTCTATTATTTTCTCTTTTTTTAATGTTTGTTTCAAGGTAAAATTCCTAACCATAGATAAAAGCAATTCCCCATCAATTAAAAATATGGCAACATTCGACAAGGGTGCCCATTGTCCCCATTGTTATTTATTACTGTATTGGAAGTATTGTTAGTTAAACTGAGGGACATGGGAACAATTAAAGGTATATGTGTGGGGGATAAGGAATATAAATTAAAAGTGTTTGCTGATGATTTAGTTCTGACGTTAGAGAATCCAAAAGAAAGTATTACTGAGGTGATGAAAATAATTGAGGAATTTGGTAATCTAGCCGGTTTCAAACTAAATAAGAATAAGACGAAGGTCTTATTGAAAAATGTAACAAAGAAAGATTGCGAAGAATTTGAAAAATTGTCCGCCCTCTCAGTGGTGAAAAAAGTTAAATATTTGGGAATTAACTTATCTCTTACGAACTTAAATCTCTTTGAGGATAATTATAATATGGTATGGAGCTCGATTAAGAGAGATCTGGAAACATGGAATAGATTGAACTTGTCGTTGATGGGAAGAATTTCGGTGATAAAGATGAACGTGCTACCAAGGTTGTTATTCCTATTTCAAATGATCCCAATACTTAGAGGAATAGGCCACTTTAAGGAATGGCAGAAGACATTGTCCAAATTTGTCTGGCAAGGTAAAAGACCCAGAATAAGATTTAAATTACTAACAGATGCCAAGGAAAGGGGAGGATTTGCCATGCCAGACCTGAGATTGTACTACGAAGTGGCCTGCCTCGGTTGGATAAAAGATTGGATTACTTTAGTTGATGAGGAATTAGATTTAGAAGGTCATGATAACAGATTTGGTTGGCACGCTTATCTTTGGTATGACAAAGTGAAAGTACATAAAAGCTTTATGAATCATGTAATTAGAAAGTCACTACTTCAGGTCTGGGAACGGTTGAAACCCCTCTTAGAGAGACATACACCGAGATGGTTATCCCCGATTGAGGCATTGGTGATCAAGAGGAAAGATAAAGAAGGAGTGGGGATCACCTATGATGATGTGTTATTCTTTTCAGAAAAAGGTCCTAGACTGAAGTCTTATGATATGTTGAAAGAGAAGTTAACAGGCTGGTTTCAGTACCATCAACTAAATGACATTTTTCAGAAAGATAGAAAGGTGTCTGGGTTTGGAGAGAAGGAATCTAAGTTCCAAACCATAATCACGGGCCCAAAAAAGAAATTGTTGACTAGATTATATAATTTTTTGTTGGAGTTGAATCTAAAAGATGAACAAGTTAAAGAATGTATGGTAAAATGGGCTATGGATCTGGGTCATAATATTGAGTTAGATGTGTGGGAAAGACTGTGGAAAAAGAATATGAAGTTTACCGCATGTACTTTGATAAAAGAAAATCTGTTGAAAATGATGTATAGGTGGTATATTACCCCAACGAAGTTAGCAAAGATGTATAGGATGAAAGATGACCACTGCTGGAAATGTAAAGAGAAACAAGGTGATTTTTATCATATGTGGTGGACTTGTGAGAAAGTGAAAGAGTACTGGGCATTGATATATGATGAACTCAAAAAGATGTTAAAGTATACATTCCCAAAACGACCTGAATTTTTTCTGTTAGGGTTGGTGGATAATGAAATTAACAGATAGGACTCTATTTCTATATGCAACAGCAGCTTTCGAATGCTCCTGGCACAGAATTGGAAGACAACGTATATACCATCTTTGGATGAATGGAGGGCGAAAATATTGGACTTTGCAGAGATGGCCAGACTGACGTGCAGATTGAGGGATCAAGACAACCAGAAGTTCCAAAAAGATTGGCAAAAATTTAAGAACTACATGGAGATTCATTGCAAGGAATTAAAGACTCTTACCGGATTAGGATAGAGCTCGAAGGATTACTACTTATTTTTCAAATCTTTTTTATAAGTATATAAAGGGGTTTGTCTGAAAGGAAGGCTAGGAGATGAATAACGCTAAAACCACTGGAAGAACAGAGGGAAGCCAAATTTTAGTGGTAGAATGATGTTGTATTGCTAATGTTTTGAACTTGACTTTTTTTTGTATACTAAAATTTTCTAATAAAAACGTATTTAAAAAAAATATGGCAACATTCCCCTAATTATTCATTTGAATAGCTTAATTAACATATATTACATAACAATTTTGAAATATTATACCATTTCAAAAATGGAAAAAAATATAGAAAGAGACAGTAACATCCTGTCCAGATAATGTATTCAGTTTACAATGCTGAGCTCTATTAAAACTCAAGAGGTGAACTCTAATTAAATATTCTTCATTGTTTCTGTGAATCATGCCGATGAGTGTTCTGCACATGCATAGAGCCTCTTTAAAATGTTCCAAAGCTTCTGCATAGATAAATTGAGATATAACATAGCCCCCCTCCCCACTATATATGCCTTGGCGCTATGCATCTCCCTCCAGTTATTTTTTTAATGCAGCTTTGTGAGCCTTGTTGCTGTTTCTCCCGCTGTCTATTAGTTCTTTCCAGTTTTCTTTCCCTAAAAGAGAAAGAGAGAGACTTTAGCAAATCTGTTTCTCCCTCATTCCCCACTTAGTAAAATTGTTCATGATCTCTAGGAAACATGGTGTTCTTGTACCAACAAGATCCCATTTTCAGACAGCCACTCCAAGTGCCTATTCAGCTGAGGCCAACCAAAACATCTTGCTCTCACTGTAGTAACTTGAAGCATGGAGATCTCTGCTCCCATTTGTCTCACTTAAGGCTTCATCTCCGGGAGGAATCTCTCCAGCCTCCCAGTAAATCTTGGTTGACTTCTTCCCCACCACCGGCCTCAGAAACCATAACACTGTCTGGGGATCTGGAGGATGTTCCTAGCACTCCATACCAACCCTCTCCAGCACCTTCAGGCTCACCGGATTGGAACTGACTCTATATTGCCCTCTCCTCCTTGAGTGACCCTCCCAACACTCTGTCCAGAGCATTCATTTGGACATAGAGGTATTTTAATTGGAGGTCTCCATGGGGGTGTATTGGACACCCACTCACAGAGCCGCCACCCCCTCATCTACATTCTGGCTCAATTGCTGTGCCTCAACCTCTTCCTCACCCATGGCAACCTTGGCACCACTGCTACCAGCAAAAGTCTGTCTACCACTATACAGAGTCATGCTGTGCTGCAGACACTATCCACCAATGGCAACCACCGACATATTGCAATTTATAGTGGAGGGCTCGCACCACCAACTGACAAAGCTACTTGAAAGCTACTGAAACATTTCCATCTCACAAGAAAAGAAGTCCAGTTGCCATGACTCACCTTCCAGATAACCTCACCTGGATGACTGAGAATCTTCACAGACATATCTTTCTATGGCACCTTCTCTTTTACAAACAGCAAGATGTGCTTGGCTCAAGCCTGTGTCATCCCACACAGTGGCTCACCGAGTTGACGATCTTTATAGGGTCCATGAACTTGATGCCAATTTTTTTCTTGGAGGAGCCAGCACCCAATTCTATCTTTGTTGACGCCTCCCAGCCACGTCAACAACCACGTAAAAATGCAACACTCTTGTAAATATTCTCCTTCCGGTCAGGAAACCTTCTACTAGGAAAGCTTACCTACATAAATGGAACAGAGTCAAATCATGCACAGCTTTGCCACATAAGACTCACATATATCCATCTCTTCATACAATCCTCTGTTTCCTCCATGACCTCAAGCAAACTGGTCTTTCCCTCTCTTCGCTCTGGGTCTACTTGTTGGCCATTGTAGCTCACCAACCCTCTAGTTCTCCAGCGGCTGTTTATTTCCATCATCCCACACTAAAGTACTTCTTGAAGGGCCTAGCATACAAGTACTAGATGCCTAATGTAACATTCTGAAGAGGCTCTGCACATGTATGGTGTGGTTTATAGAGGACCACTCGAAGAACCACTGTTACAAGTACAGGTGAAACGTGAAAAAATAGAATATCATGCAAATGTTCATTTATTTCAGTAAATAATTTATTGCATGCAAAGCGAGACACTGTATGTCAAGCCTTACTTTGTTATAATTGTGATGATTACATCATACAGCTTATGAAAACCCCAAATTCACAATCTCTGAGAATTAGAATAGTGTGAAAAAGTTCAATATTTTAGGCTCAAAGTGTCCCACTATAATCAGCCAATGAATCCATAACACTGGCAGAGGGTTCCTGAGCCATTAAATGGTCTCTCAGGCTGGTTCAGTAGGAATCACAATCATGGGAAAGACTGCTGACCTGACAGTTGTGCGGAAAATCATCATTGACATAAGGAGGGAAAGCCCCAAAAGGCTCAGATTGCAAAAGAAGTCGGATGTTCCCAAAGTGCTGTATCAAAGCATATCAATAGAAAGTTATGCAAAAAGTGTGAAAGAAAAAGGTGCACAAGCAGCAGGGATGACCTCAGCCTGGAGAGGATTGTCAAGAAAAGGCCATTCAAGAGTGGCGGGGACTTTCACAAGGAGTGGACTGAGGCTGGAGTTAGTGCATCAAGAATCACCACACAGATCCTGGACATGGCCTTCAGATGTCAGATTCATCTTGTCAAGCCGCTCCTGGATATTGTTGCTCAGTGGTGCAAAGTCCTCTTTTCTGATGAAAGCAACTTTTGCATCTCATACATTTGGGAACCAAGGAGCATGCAGAGTCTGGAGGATAAATGGAAAGACCCACAATGCACAATGCTTGAAGTCCAGTGTGAAGTTTCCCCAGTCTGTTTTGATTTGGTGAGCCATGTCATCTGCTGGTGTTGGTCCACTGTGCTTCATTAAGTCCAGGGTCAACGGAGCTGTCTACCAGGAAATTTAGGTGCACTTAATGCTTCCTTCCACAGACAAGCTTTATGGGGATGCTGACTTCATTGGCACCTGCCCACACAGCGAAAAGTACCAAAGCCTGGCTCAATGACCATGGGATTACTGTGCTTGATTGGCCAGCAAACTCGCTTGACCTGAACCCCATAGAGAATCTATGGGGTATTGCCAAGAGAAAGATGAGGGACATGAGACCGAACAATGCAGCAGAACTAAAGGCCGCTCTTGAAGCATCCTGGTCTTCCAGAACACCCTAGCAGTGCCACAGGCTGATAGCATCCATGCCATGCCGCATTGAGGCAATAATTGATGCAAAGGGGGCCCAAACCAAGTACTGCTTGCTTATACTTTTCAGAGGTCTGATATTGTTCTATTTCCAATCCTTGTGTAATTGATGTCATGTAATATTCTAATTTTCTGAGATTGTGAATTTGGGAGTTTCATAAGCTGTACAGTGTACACCATGATCATCACAATTATACCAAAGTAAGGCTTGACGTATCTTGCTTTGCATGTAATGAATCTGTCTCATATTTTAGTTTCACCTTTTAAATTGACTTACTGAAATAAATGAACATTTGTACGATATTCTAATTTTTTTGAGTTTTACCTGTAGGTAACCTGTTATTTCCTGAAATGTAGTTGCTTTAAAGGCTTTAAAATAATTATAAATTGTGATATTATTTCTAAAAAATTAAAATGAGCACAATTATCCTGACTGCAAATCACAGTTTTTTACTTTGATGTATTTGTGTGAATGCATTGCAAATACAAGATATCAAGTTTTTCTTTTGTTCTCTCAAATGTCTTAATTCAGGAAGTAAATTAGACTCAGTTCATGATGACTTTATACAAACTGCTGTTAAAACCTAAAATACATAGTGACTTGTAAATAAAACGTTCTCTGGATAATAATCAAACCAGTTTATTTGCATTTTATTGTTAACATAAATATTTAAGTAATATTACTTAAATACACTTAGGTCCTATGCAAAATTCATGAAGGGAAGGTTTATCAAGACAACTGTTTTTTAAGAAAGTCTTCTTTGTCATACGCTTAGGATAAATAATTGAATGAAAACTCATTGTAACCAACGTAATACTGTAATAAATTATTTTGTACACATTGGCTCTAGTTTTGTGAATATGTACGTGTTTAATATACAGTGGATCCTTGTATAACAAATGGTTTGTATAAGATAAAATCTGTACAACATAAACAATTCCAGAGATAGGGGAAATTTGCTTAACATAATTGCCTATGGGGAAAATCTGTACAACATAAACATGGGATTACTCCATTTTTCAATGCATTCCTATGGGAATTTGTATAAAGGAAAATTTGCTTAACATAATTTTATTTGGAATAAATTAATTCCTTTATACAAGGTACCACTGTACAAGCCAAAATATTGTATAGTTACAACAGCATAACACTAGCAGTGTAACTTTGGGAGGTGAATTGCCTCTAGTTAAGAGATCATAGGGCCTTTTCACACGACCCCTAAGATCCGCTGGCCACTTAAATTCGGAGCAGGGATCTTGGGGGTTCGTTGCTCTTCCTGCGTCCCCACCCCTCCGCACTTCCTTGATCCTGTCTGCATGAGAGGAGGGAGGAAGAAAGAGAGGAAAAATGCTGGCTCACCTCCGACGCCAGTGGAAGCCCCGTCGTCCTGATTCTTTCTCTTCTTTTTTTTTTTTTTTTGCCTCCCGCCCCTTCTCTTAAAGGGGCAGGAGGCAGAAAAAAACAAACAGAAGTGAGGAGAGCCCCGCACTCACCAGATTAAATCCGGACCTGGGATTTTCACCCTTCTAGAGCAGGTACAAGAAAAGTGCGCTGGGACGCGCTTAGGTGGGCGTGGTCGCACTTAATTTCCTGCAAACTCCGGAGCTGGTGGGGAAACAATTGTAAGCTCCGGAACAGGCAGCCATTTGCTGCGGAGTTTAGGGGTCGTGTACAAAGGGCCATAGACAGTGTTATAAAACTCAACAAAGGACAGATAATGGCTATGCTGATTTCTTGTTGCAATTCCCTCTCCAAACCTAACCTATTTAATTTACACTGGCAATACTATGCAGGATGATTTTGGCACTGTTTATACCCCCTTTGTAATCTTTATGCTAAAATACATAAAATGTTTGTGGACAAAGTAACCTTGAAGGACCAGGAGACTCTAGTTTATTACAAAAGTGTAAATTAGTTTAATTTGGAGTTACTTTAATTTAAGAGGAGACACATTGAAATATGCAGAGCCATTAAGCATAAGTTGATGTTTTTGATTTCAACTGCATTCTGTCTGTTTCATGTGAAAACCATTGAAGTTGCTATTAAAAGGACTTTTATTAACCATAAAAAAGCAAAAATGGAAAAGTCTGTAAGGTGTGAAAATCATTGTTATTTGTGCCAATATAATGGACACAGCTTACATTTTGGACATACCAGAACCATATAACTTTTTAAAATAAGTAATACTGTACATAGTAAAAGACCAGGATTGGATGACAGAACTGACTTATTATTGAAACAAGTAAAAGTTGCTATATTGGAGTAATCAGAATAGAACAAGTTAGGGATGTCATGTAATAGAATTCACTGTTCAGTTTTTACTTATCCAGGTTATCTCTGCTCACTGCCAGTTGAGGATAGACTACTGTATAGATTTTACATAGGATAGATCCTGGTTTGACTCTAATGCCTGTCCTGCAGCTAAAACTGTGCTCATGACCTGGGGTTCAATCCCAGGTAGCTGGCTCATGGCTGACTCAGCCTTCCATCCTTCTGAGGTCGGTAAAATGAGTACCCAGCTTGCTTGGGGTGGGGGGCAATGTGTAGCCTGCATATTGTAATTAAAACTGTAAACCGCCCAGAGGCTACTTGAAATGGTATGGGGTAGTATATAAGCAGAACACTTTTTTTAACCTTTGCCATCGTCTAACTACTGGTAAATGAGTTTATGTTTCTTTCTCAGTTATAGCACTCTGTATGCAAAATAAGGATAATATCACTTGCTCTACAGGGTTGTTGGAAGAATCACATAAGGATGATGTAAAGGTCTTTGGAAGTCATAAACGCTGTGCTTTTATGCGAGTCCCCCTTCTTCCAACTTCTTTCTGCCTTTGCAAAGAAAGAAATAATACATGGCTACTGTTTCTATAATTGCCTGCTGCTGGTACCAATTTTTATTTTTAATGTGCAAAGGTGCTTTTTGTCCCTGTCAATATTGCTTTCTCTGAATGAGGCAAACTCTTCTTCAGAAACTTAGGAGGCAGGTCTGTGGGGGTGTGTGTGTGTGTGTGTGTGTGTGTGTGTGTGTGTGTGTGTGTGTGTTTTATTTTTGTGTGCATGTGCATGTGTATGTTGTTGTTTTTTGTATTTTTAAGTAAACAGGCCACTACCACAAGAAAGGTTGCTGGGCTGGGGAGCAATCCATCCTGTTTTCAGTTCTGTAGAAATTTGAAATGCTTACATCGACCCCTTATTCTAATAAAGCTCAAGAAAGGTCCTATGAGTACATATTACTTTTCCACTGATATCCTTGGCCCAAACATTCCTCTTCTCCTTTTTCATCTCACTACTAAAAAGTGCTCATTTTTTAAACCAAAGCAGTTCTGATTGGGCACTGCAGTGCATAACAATTCCTGGGAAAGCTAGTAACACCTACCCAGTTCTTCAGTCAGACAGGTCCCTGATTCTGGAACAAGGACAAGCAGTCATGGCACAGTTCCCATATTGCTCAATTATAACAAGCATTGTTTGTTTGTTTGTTTGTTTGTTTATACAACTTATATGCCACCCACTACCCAGAGGTCTCTGGGCGGCTAACAATTAAAATGAACAGTTAAAACAGTTAAAATGTTAAAAAAGCAATGGACAATTAAAACAATAAAAACATTTAAACACAAAACACTAACATTGCCACCAGGACCCACAATATATGTTATGTCAATTAAAAAACTTTTAGAAACAGGAAGGTTTTTACCTGGCACCGAAATATCATCAGTGTTGGCGCCAGGCGGATGTCACTTGGGAGGGCATTCCATAATCTGGGGGCAGCTGACGAAAAGACCCTAGACCTACAAGCCATTCCTTTCACCTCCTTCCAGGGATGGCTCTCTCAGGAGGGCTCCCTGGCTGGATCTTAATTGCTGGGTAGGTTCATATGAAAGGAGACGGTCCTTCAGATATCTAGGTCCTAAGCCATTTAGGGCTTTATATTCCAAAACAAGCACTTTGAGATGGTTGTAACACCTGTCTCTTTTGCAGTTTGCTGAGACAGATATTGATTCATTAATTACTTGTCATTTTTATATTTTGCCTTTCCTCCACTGAAGTCAAGGCAGCATTGGTTCCACCACCGCTTATAGCCCACTTTGACCTCTTGTCACCCTGGTCTGAAATAGACTCATAAGATGAAAAATGGCCTAAATAGGCTTGTTAGGTTGACAACAGTATCAATGGCCTAAGGTGCTAAAACCCATAAAGTATGGGTTGTTAGCTATGGCCTTGGTGGTGAAGGCTTTTTGATTTGTAAGTAAGCAGAGGCCCCACCTCTGTTGAGAAAAGGTTTTCAATGCTGACATGAATGGCTTTGTTTTGATCCAGACCCCTCTCTCAAACCACCTATCTTCTCTGTCTAATATGTGTACATCCTCATCTTTGAATTGAGTGCCCTTTGTCCTTCAAATGGAGGTGTACAGCTGATTCTGGTCCTGAGCTGTTACCCCTCCTATATTGGGCCATCCTTCTGTTTAATGGCTATTTAGTTTCTCCAATGTAGAGGTCTGCACACTCCTCACTGCATTGGACCACATAGATATATATATACTATATTATACTATATTTTTTTGTTTTGTATTGGGTCCTTTGGGTGGACAGGTTTCTGCCTGTGTGTGTTTGTGGGTTTAAAATAAACAGGGATGTGGTGTTTGCCAAAAATCAATTTAAGCTGCTCAGACACGCCTATGTAGGTAATGACCAGGTTCTTCCGTCGGCTCTTGGTCTCAGACTGATCCCTTGTTCTTCTGGGATGGCCCACTGCTTTGATGAAGGCCCACTTTGGATATCCACAGGCCTTAAGTGCTGTCTTCAGGTGCATCTCTTCCTTCTTCTTGGCTTCTGTGGAGGTGGGGATGCTCTCTGCTCTGTGGCTTAGGGTCCTGATGACTCCTAGTTTGTGTTGTAATGGATGGTGGGAGTCAAACAATAAGTACTGATCTGTGTGGGTGGGTTTCCTATAAACTTCTACTCCCAGGCCATGGTCGGATCTGATGATGACTGCCCAATCCAGGAAAGCCAGCCTGTTGTCTTGGGTGTCTTCCCTAGTGAACTTAATATTAGGGTCCACTGCATTGATGTGGTCTGTAAAGGCCTGGACTTCCTGAGTCTTGATTTTCACCCAGGTACAGTAATCCCCCACCTATTGCAGGGGTTAGGGACCCAACCCAACCCGCGATAATGGAAAATCCACGATATGCGGATGCTGGGTCAGGTTGGGACTGGGGGGCCTATCTGGGGCCTTCTACACTTACCTCAGGCCTGGCGCTGCCCCAAATGGGCCTCCGACAGGCTTCCCGGGTCTGTCGGAGGCCCCAGAAGTGGTTTCCTGTGGTGCAGAAGGCACTTCCAGTTTTTAGAAGTCACTTCTGGTTTGCTGGAAACGACTTCTGAGCCTCCAAAAGGCCCAGGAAGCCCATCAGAGGGCTGTTTGGGGCAGTGCCAGGCCTGGGATAAGTGCAGGAGGCCACAGACAGGCCCATGCAGCTTGCCTCAGGGGGCCTTGCCTTCATATACTGTGGTCCCACGATATACCGGGACTGCAGTATATGAACCGCGAAATGACAGGGGATGACTGTATCATCTACATACCTGAACCAGTGGGATGTGTTGTCCCTGGGAAGGTCTGAGTGCCTTCTTCTCCACTTCTTCCATGTATAGGTTCACAACAATTGGTGACACTGGGGAACCCATGGCACAGCCATGCTTCTGTCTATAGAAGTCCCCTCTGTACATGAAATATATGGTGTTCAGACACAGGTCCAGGAGCAGTCATATCTGGTCTGCGTTGAGGTGGCTTCTGGAGGTGAGGGTGCTGTCTTCTCTTAGTCTTCTCTTTACCGTTGTTAGGGTATTGGTGGTGGGAATGCTGGTAAAGAGAGATGTAACATCAAAGGATACCATGGTTTCGTCTGTATCCATTTTTAGCTCCCTGACTTTAGAAACAAACTCCTCTGAATGGTGTACGTGGTGGTCCGTGAGTCCAGCCAGTGGGGCTAGGATAGTCGCCAGGTATTTTGCAATGTTGTAAGTCACTGAATTTATACTACTGACAATGGGTCTGAGGGGCATTCTTTGTTTGTGGCACATTCTGTGTCAAGTACACAGAGTGCAATAAGACTGAGTGGTTGCTAGTGGGATGGGGGCGGGATGGGGGGGTGGGCAAGGGAGACTCAGTCAATTTCATTGTGCACATGTTGTACATTGACAATAAAGGTATTATTATTTAACCACACAGCTATCTACGCTGGATTTTATATTACCAATCACTAGTCGAACGCTTCCCAAGCGTTTAGGACTCAGTGATGTATCTGTGAATTATGCGAGCAGATCCCAGTAAGGTGGCTTTCTGCATCTGACTGATGGTGACTTTGTCCACTCCAATTTCTTTTAAATACTTGCTTACAGTCTTTGGGCACTGCACCCAGTGTGCCAGTTACCACTGGGACCACCTGTACTGGTTTATGCCAGAGTCTCTGAAGTTCAATGTTGAGATCCTGATATCGGGTAATTTTTTCAAGTTGTTTCTCAGTGACTCTTACCATCTCCTGGTATAGCAACATCAATGATCCACACTTTTTTCTTCTCCACAATCACAATATCTGGGGTATTATGCTCCAAAACCCTGTCTGTCTGTATTCGGAAGTCCCAAAGTAATTTTGCATGCTCATTTTCAGCCACTTTTTCAGGCTTATGGTCCCACCAGTTCTTTGTTATGGGCAGATGATAGTTCTGACACAAATTCCAGTGGACCATTTGAGCAACTACATTATGACACTGTTTGTAATCAGTCTGAGCAATTTTCTTGCAACAACTCAATATATGGTCAATAGTTTCATCTGCCTCTTTGCAGAGTCTACATGTGGGGGACTCGGCTGATTTTTTTCTATTCTAGCCTTAACTGCATTTGTTCTGATAGCTTGTTCTTGAGCTGCAAAATCAGGGCCTCTGTCTCTTTTTTCAGTGTTCCATTGGTGAGCCATAACCAGGTCTTTTCCTCATCTACTTTTCCTTTGACTTTTTCGAGGAACTGCCCATGCAGCGCTTTATTATGCCAGCTATCAGCTCGTATTTGCATTGTTGTTTTCCTGTATTGCCCCTTTGTTTGATTTACTTTAAACACCTCCCTGTTCTTAACCTCCAATAATGCTGGCTCTGTACTATTTTTTACATCATCTGCCAATGCATGCTTCTCTTCTTCAACTGTCTGCTTCACTTGCAGAAGACCTCTACCACCTAATTTTCTAGGTAAATACAGCCTGTCAACATCACTGCGTGGATGTAATGCATAGTGAATGGTCATAAGTTTTCTTGTTTTCCTATCTAGAATATCTAGCTCCGTCTGAGTCCAGTTTATAATGCCAGCGGTATACCTGATGACCGGTATGGCCCAGGTATTAATGGCCTTGATGCTGTTACCACCATTCAGCTTACTTTTTAATACTTTTCTGACCCTTTGGATATATTCTTTATTGACCACAATTTTCACTTGCCCATGCTTTATATATTATCTAATTCCAGTATGCCCAGATATTTATAGGCTTCAGACTTATGATACTTAATAGCTTGTCCATTTGGCATTTCAATCCCTTCACTCTCAATTATTTTTCCTTTTCTCAGTGCCACTGTGGCACATTTGTTTAGTCCAAACTCAATACTTTTGGTCTGAGGGGCATTCTTTGTTTGTGGCACATTCTGTGTCAAGTACACAGGGTGCAATAAGACTGAGTGATTGCTAGTGGGATGGGGGTGGGATGGGGGTGGTGGTGGGCAAGGGAGACTCAGTCAATTTCATTGTGCACATGTACATTGACAATAAAGGTATTATTATTATTATTATTATTATTATTATTATTATTATTATTATTATTATTATTATTATTATTATTATTATTATTATTATTGGGAAGTCCGTAAAAGCATCCCTATGGAATGCCTCGCGCCTGCCCAAAGTCCGGCCCGGAGGCCAAATCTGGCCCATCAGGCCATTCTGAGTGGCCCGCGGCTGGCTGGCCCGCCCCTCCCTCCCCCTCTTTCGCCCCATTTTTTAAAAAAATCTTCTGCCAACACTGAAACCGCTGGGAAGCTTGGGCGGACGGGCGGTCTGCCACCACCAGCACTGCAGGGGAAAGTGTGGAGGTGGGCAGGCCAGCGGGCCTCTGGCACCTCCAAGGAACTTTGGGGTGGGCTGGCAGGTGAGCCGTCGCCACTGCTGGGGAGCTTGGGGGGTGCAAGGTCAAACAGATCGCCTCTTCCAAGGGGCAACCTGTGGCCACGGCTCCCTGTGCTTCTTTGGTCCCCACCTTCCTTCCTTCCTCCCTCCCTTGGTCCCCACCTCCCTCCCTCCCTCCCTTCCTTCCTTGTTCCCCACCTTCCTTCCTTCCTCTCTTGGTTTCCACCTTCCTCCCTCCCTCCCTCCCTTGCTTCCCGCCTTCCTTCCTGCAGGTGGGGTTGCAAGGGGTCAGTGGGTGGGGCTTATGGGTTAGTGGGTGGGGCTTGCAGTGGGGTGGCAGGGTTGGGGAGCAACCAGCCCCTGACACATTCCCAGCCACCAAATCTGGCCCTCCTTACAAAAAGTTTGGGCACCCCTGCTTTAAAGTGAACTTTATAAAGAAGTCTGGGGGTGGGGGTGCCTTTTTTCTGACCTCCAGAGTGGATTGATGGGTTTCCCATTCATTCCTATGGGAAGCCATGTTTTATAAGACAATTTTTTTGTAAAACGAACTGACCCATAGAATGAATTAAATTCACCTTACAAGGCATCACTGTATAGGAAAAGGGATTCCATTTTGAACATTAGGAAGAACTTCCTGACAGAGCTGTTTGCAGTGCAATATGCATAGAGGGTGGTGGAGTCTCCTTCTTTGTGGGGTTTTAAGTGCAGGCAGGAGTACTTTGATTGGGGTTCTTGCATGGCAGTCCGGCACTGGTGGGAATTTATTTATTTTTTATTTTTATATGTATATGCCAGGCCAGTTTCCCAGAGGGAACTCTTATGACTTATGAACTGGCTTCCATGATTTAATTGGTCTTTTTTGTAGCTGTGATTGTCTTAATGTCCCTGTTTATGTTTGCCTGTTGTTTAATACAATGCGCTGTACAAATAGCAGCCCAACAGTACTCCCTAGTAAAATAAAGCCTAACAACTATCATCTAGGGCAGTGGCGATAAACCTTCAACACTCGAGATGTTTTGGACCACAACTTCCAGAATTCCAAGACTGTACGGCCAATGACAAAGAACTATGGGAGTTGTGGTCCAAAACATCTGGAGTGCCGAAGGTCTACCACCACTGGTCTAGGGAATCTCTAAGCAAGGTAGGGTTAAGGCGAGACTCATGATAAACCAGTCTCAAATATGAGAAGGGAGGAAATGAAGAGTTTAACTGTGTAATGCACATTTTGATTAGAAAAGAACAGCACAAGATATGTGTCAGGTTTGTGTGTGTGTGTGTGTGTATTTAAATATGAAAGAAAGAGAGAGTGAGTCAGATGTCTTGAGGGCACTCTGAGAGCACCAAGTAGGAAGGGCTTAGTTCTCTGGGCACTGGGAGCACAAACTGGTGCTGCAGTGGGTTTCATAACAGATGGAGACAGATTTAGCACCTGGGAGAAGTATCACACTGTACCTTTAACTGGCATCTCCCTGTTAATTGTACTTGCCTGCTTTACTGGATGTAGGTTCTCACTGACTACCTGTTCCACTGGATGGAGTTTTGGTCTGTGTTGGCTACCAGTGCCTCATTGGTCAATACAGTTTCCTTGGCAATTGTGCCTGGCTCCTGGGGTTTTTTTTTAAATCCCCCCCCCGAGCTATTTTTCTCCTTAGGCCATCTATAGCCCCTTCCTCCTGAAGGGAGAGGGGCTTGGATACAACATAGCCACAGCGGGCCTAAATCTGGTTCAGCCAGCCTGGCTAGTAAGGATAGTGCCCTTACTGGCTTGCTAATATTTTTTTAAAGAAGAAAATGATTCATTTTTGAAGTTTTAAGGCAAAACCATAAAGGGTATCCAGGAATGAAGAATTACATTAAATATAACAAGGTACAATATCTTCTGAGACTATAAATAAATTTCTTGTCAGATCTGTAATGGACACAAATCTATAAGTTTCTTATGAGAAGTCTGTAGATGTATTTTATTTTATTTATTTATTTATTTTGAATATTTTACCCCACCTTTCACCTTGGAAAAGGACCCAAGGTTGCTTACAATAATGAGGAGCAGAACATTTAAGACATATTCAAGTTAAGAACAGGAAATTAAAAGAGGCATCTTAGAACAGTAAAAGGTAACAGTAGAGCTACAAACAACAAGCAAAAAGAAAAGAAAAATCCATCATGAAGGGTGGAAAGTACCATGGAAAACACTGGTATTCTTATGAAATCAGTCAGTGCAATCATATAGGGTAAGTAATCCATATAAAGTTACATAGTAGAAACTTAGTCCCTCATTCAGGGAAAGCTTGTCTGAAGAGGAAGATCTTTGCCTGCTTCTGGAAAGACAGCAGAGATGGGGCAGTTCTGGCCTCCAGTGGGAGGGAGTTCCAAAGTCTGGGAGCAGCCACAGAGAAGGCCCTTTCATGGGTTCTTTTGAGGCGCACCTGTGAAGGTGGCGGGATGGAGAGAAAGGCCTCTCCTGATTATCTAAGCACCAGAGCTGGTTAATACTGCGACATTCGATCTTTGAGGTAGCTTGGACCCAGGCTATTTTGTGCTTTGTAGGTTAAGGTCAGCACCTTGAATTGTGCCTGATAGCTGATTGGCAGCCAGTGGAGCTGTTTTAGTAGGGGTATAATGTGATCTCTGTAAACCGCCCCAGTCAGCAATCTGGCCGCTGCATTCTGGACCTGTTGAAGTTTCCTGAGACTTTCCATCTGTAGCCGTATATACACGTATGCGGGGTAGAACGCAGTGGACAGATTGCTGACTGGGGTGGGGCTGAAGGCTGGCTTCTTCAGATCCCCCCCGCTCCTGAGAAAACTGAGGCTCCTAAGGTGCATGTTTTCCTTACTCTGTGGGTCTTCCAAGACTATTAATTTCTTTTTCGAACCTTTTATTTCTTTATCCTGTCTTTTTATTTCCATAGCATTTGATATTTTATTTTTATTCTTTTTAATTCTTCCTGTAACTTCATCCAGTTGCTTAAGAACTGGGCATTATTTGTGAGTATTCTGATTGTTTTTATTTTTCAGGGCTTTTCCATTTTCTTACATCCATCTTCTGCACTTCTTCTTGCCCAATTCTTTGCAAGCCTAAGAACTGAAGTTCTGTTTCTTAGCCAAACTATTTCCAAACTTTTACTTTTTATCTTAAATTTTGGCTTGAATCAGTTCATGAAGGAAAAGTTCTTTGTATGTTATTAAATCCCATTGTGCTTTTCAAACTATTATTTCCTTCTCATCCAGTAGAGGACACTCATTCTCAGATCCACCGGGACTCTCTATCATCCATTAATCAGGAGTTCACTCAGTTTCTGTCAGTTCCTACTCTCCCTTATGTGACATAGATCTCCAAGCCATACAAATCAGAACTTGTCTCAGTGTATTTGTCCCAATTTCTTTTCCCTTTCCCCTTGATATATTGATTTATGTGCTTGATAATTATAGCCACTTGATATATTGATTTATCTACTTGCATTTACATGCTAGCAGTTCAAAGTGGGAAGGCAACAGTTTTCCATGCACAGAAATGTGTTCAGTCATGCTGGCCACATGGCCACACACTTGCACAACACTGGCTCTTTGGCTTGGAAATGGAGATGAGCACCGCCCATAGAGTCAGACATGACTAGCATGCATGTGCAGGGGAAACCTTTACCTTACTCTTCCTTATGCAACATAGATCTCCAAGCCATACAAATCAGAACTTGTCTCAGTGTATTTGTCTTATTTTGTTTTCCCCTTCCACTTGATATATGGGAGGGGGGCACTCACATCCTATGGCTAGGATGACCAGTCACATACCCCACAGCTATAAACAAGCCTTTTACTCTCTCTGTATCATTAATCAGCCTGCTTTTAACACATTCCAGTGTTCCTTGGCATTTTATGATGATTAATTGTTTTTTCTCAGTGTGCTTGGCTTCTGATTTGCCACTTTTCATCACTCAGTGACAGCACCCTTCCATACTCCTAACCGTTTTAGTAGGCTATCACTGCATTATTTTCTCTTAAATCATTCCACAAGGGTTCTACTCACGAGGAAGAGTGGCGGGAAATTAAAGAAATCTCCTTTAAGTTGGGTAAGCTTTCTTATTCCATGAGGGGTATGGGAGTTATAGAATTTAGCATCAGCTCATATGCCATTGCTGGCTCCACCCCCAAAATGAATTTTAAGAAAATGAAGTTTGTAAAAGCATACAGCCCAAAAATGCATTTAAAGATCCAAAATGGAAGAGTAGTGTGTTGCAATTTAGTCAAGAGAACAGTGGGAGTACAGCTGTCTGATAAAAGTCAATATAGAGATGGCCTGAATCAGCTCCCTTAAAATGAAAATGAGAAATGTAGATGGTGATGTGGATGGTGGTGGTGGTGGTGGTGGTGATGATGATGATGATGATGATGATAATAATAATAGTAACTTTAAAGTCATTTGAAAATGTTCATTACACAAAGCTGTGCATTTCTTGATCCTAATAAATAGCATGGACTTTTAAGATAGACAATCCCCTTCCTTCCTTAAAAAGCACAGATGCTTTAACCAACCCTCCTAGGTAAGTTCTAGTCCCTCACTTTCTCCCCCTTTTTACTGTGATTTTGTGTTGATACTTTTCCATAGCATTCCATTGGCCCCTACTCTGAGCCAATCGCCTTTCCTTACCATGCTGTTACCATGCGGAACACACACAAATCACCTGACTGTTACAGCTGACCATCTTTTATGCAGTTATCTGAGATACAGAAATAAGAAGGAACTTCCTATTCACAAGATAAATTAGCTGAGTGTTGTGATGAGCTCTGTCCTTTTGGGCTAAAAGTATATAGAGTTCAGTGCTAACAATTTCATATACTGTTTATAGTGGACAGGGGGAATAGGATTTTCCAGTTGCTTCACTTTTAAATCAGCAGCTTTGAAAAGCAAAAACTGAACTTAGGACCAGTTGCAACGGAGAAGTAATGGGGTGATAAAACAACCCCAAGCCTGCCTTGCCATTAAATTCAAGCCACAGGTAAGAATGACGATTTCAACCATCATGTGTAGCTGATTGTTGATGGGCACCCCTGCCTGGAATGGAACCTTTTAGTCTTGGGCAAAGTAGGTAGGAGTTATTCGTTGTTTCTAGTGAAATGTAGGAAAGATGGGAAGAAGAAAAAAGGGGAAAACATGAGGTTAGGGAGTTGTGGGTTTTTTTTTAATGTGAGGTGAACATACAATAAGCACATGACTTTCGAGATAAGCTACCTGCTAGAGCAAAGGTCCTCAAAGTTTTCAAACAGTGGGCTGGTCCACTACGCCCCAGACACCACTGGGGGCCGGATCACAGTCCAAAAAAAAAAAAAAAAAGGCCAACATTTTAAATTGCCCTGCTTGGCTGCAGCTGGTGCCTGGACCATCTGGGCGGCTGGTGGGGGAGCGGGAGTCCTTGTCATGGCCCTCCCACTTTGAACTGTCCCACTAGCTAACATGCCGATCATCTGGGCGGTGGGTGGAGGGAATGGGGGAAGTGACATAGCCCACCTCCATAACAGAAGCAGCTGCAGAGGCTGGCTTGCTTGCCAAGCAGGGGGTAGGTGGGGTGTGTGTATCAAGCGGGGGGGGTAGGTGGGGTCCAGCCCCCGGGGGGGGTGTCTGCTAGAGGGTGCTCACTCTCTTCACATCTACAGCAGTGTTTTTCAACCTTTTTTGGGCAAAGGCACACTTGTTTCATGGGGCGGGCGGATTCCAGGACCCTGGAGGGCCACATCCAGCCCCCGGGGCCTTCGGTTGAGGACCCCTGTGCTAGAGGGTGCTCACTCTCTTCACATCTACAGTACTGTACATTCCAAAACAGGATGTGGCTCGCCTATTTCATCCTTTAGAACAGAAGGGTGTCTCTACAATTTGGTCCCCTCAACACTCATTTGTCCCGGACTTGCTTTCTGCGCTTTCACTCCACTCAGTTCTGTGCCATAATGAAGAAATGCATAATTGAAACAAGCCCTCTGAGCCTGTCGGGAGGGACTTTTTTTTCGGGGGGGGGGAACTACTCCAAATCCAAAAATGATGCGGTGAGGCAGGCTTGCGTGTCCGGAGCCTGGAACTTAGGCCCCCTGCAAGGAGCCGGTCGTGCTTTGAGCCTCCGCCTGGTCCAGGGCTTTGACAGGGAAGGCAAGAGGCGGCTTCCTTCCTTCGCCGTCTCTGCCTAACGCGGCTCCTCGTGGTAGAAACGAAAGGTGAGGGCGGAGAGCCTCGCCCGCCTTCTCCGCGCCTCCCTCCGAGTCGTGCGTTATCTACCTGGCAATGGCGGGGGGCGCGGGGGCGGGCGGAGAGGGCTTGGGAAGGCCGGCCCCGCATCCGAAAGGGAGCGGGCGCTCTCGCCGTCTCGGAAACCGCGCAGTGGGCGGGACGCGCCCCCACCCCCGTCTTTTAAGGCCAGGCGGAGGCCGGCGAAGGCGCGCAGGAGGCGCGCGGGGGGCGGGGGCGCCTGGGCGGCGGCGGCGGCGGCTCGTCGGATGGAGGTCGCCGGGGGGCTGTAGGCGCCGCCGCGGGGGGGGCCCGCCTGGAGTCCCGCCGCGGGCGCGCCTTCCCCGGCCATGAAGCCCCTCGAGGGGCAGAGCTCCGCCGGCGGCCAAGGTAGGTCGGTCGGTCGGTCCCCACGGCGCCGGGCTCGCGGGCTCGGGCCAGCGCCGTGGGTTGTGTGTCCCCCACCCCACCCCCACCCCCACCCCCACCAGGACCGTTATGTCCCCGCGGCAGAGGCGGGCTGGGGTGGACGCACCAAGGGAGCGCTCCCTCTGCGCCTCTGGACGATGCCGCCGCCTCCTCCTCCTCCTCGAGCCAGGGATGCCGCCGGACCGTCTTCTTAGGCAGTGCCTTGAGGCGCCCCGGTGGGGGGGGGCGAGGGGGACGGGGGACGGTCCGGCGTTTTCCTTCTCGAACTTCAAGCCCGCTGCTGCCAGTCCTTCTCTTTTGGGGGTTGGGGGGTGGGGGTGGGTCCCTCTCCTCCGTCCACCGAGAGGGGATCCAGGCTGAGACGTCGCCTTGAAGCCACCGGGGCTGCAGCTTAAAACCAGCCTCCTTTCATACCAGGCGGACGCGGCCACTCGGCGGCCCCTTCCTTTCACCCTCATTTGGGGGCTGTATATATGGACTTAAAAGTTGCTGTGGGCATTTGGATATGCCCCCCCAATATCTCTCTCTCTCTCTCTCTCTCTCTCTCTCTCTCTCTCTCTCTCTGGTAGTGTATGTTGTGGAGTTGTTAGTGAATAAGGCTTACCCGCTCTTTTCTCAAGAAGTAAAAGGAAGGAAGGTGAACTTCTGTGAGATTTCCTGAATGGCCACAGCGCCTTTGGATCACATTGAGACTTCTGGAATTAAATGTTTTAAATTTAGTGTTTGCTTGTTTTTTAATGGCGAAACGTGCAGGTATGCAAGCCCCCTGTTTTCCTCTCTTAGGCGTAGGAAGGTACATAATTGTGGTTCTGCCTGAATTATTTCCCAGTTGGACCTGCAGGCTTTTTCTTTTTCTTTGTAGCTATGTCTTGTGATAATTAAAAGAGTGGCTAGTCACTAGAATTCTCCTTGTTGCATTCATAGGTGGTATTTTGGTACCTTGTGAAGTGAACATTTAAGACAGCTTACAATGTTCAGAATAAGTTCTTTCAACAACTGGTTTTTATAACCTGAATACCCTAACCATAACCATAGGAGTGTCAATACATGTCAGTAATCCCTATATTTTAGTGTTGTGAAACAAAATGTCAAATAAAACAATCACTCTTATACCAACCCTTTCATTCAGGGGACTTTACTATGCCTGTTCCTGATACACATTGTCTTCTAGAGGGGTTCTTTTTGCAAACATCCAGGGCTGCTGCTGCTGCCCCTGGGAGCTTCTTAACCTCCATCTTTTCTACTCCTCACCTTTCTGTTTGAAACCTTGCTTTCTGGGAAAGGAGAGCATGATGGAAACTATATTTTTAAAAAGAAAATATTATGAAATGCAAATAATCCATTCTAGAAAAATTAGATGGAATGTTGGGAAAATTATAGGGGAAATTTTTAGTCTGCCTGTGTCACCTTTGATTCAAGTAACATAACTATTTTTTCCAGATAATTTAAAAGGCACATTTATTAAGATATTTCTAGATAAAGAACTTACAAGTTTACAGGATTGGTTGAAATGCAATACAGGGAAAATATAAATGACAATTTAGGAGAAAGAAATTTCTTGGTTAAATATTATACAGTTGGAAAAATGAACTAAAGAATGGAAAATCCAAGTAGGAGAATATAGAAAATTGACCAAATTTGAAGAAATTATAGAAACAAGAAGCAAAATAAAGAATAAAAAAACTAGAAAATGAATGCTAAGTGAGGTATATAAACTTAATACAAGGGTAATATTAAATTAACAGATTAAAAGAAATATGACAAGATATTAAGTAAGAAGAAATTAAAAGGGAAGAAGGGAATAAAACGTTTAATAAAACAGTAATGAAAACACATCAGTAAGAGAAAAAGAAAGTTGTTATAAGGTGTTCTAGAGATGGTACAGAATACCTGTAAAGTTCAGTACAGTAAATAAATGTCTGTCCCCAGCATGTTGAATGTGTAAAAATAAATGGGGACATATTTGCATATGTGGTGGTTGTGTGAAATAAGAACATGGGAATGGACAGTGATTTTTAAGGAAATTCAAGAAATAATAGGGGAAAGGCCCCAAATGTCCCTTGAGGTTGCACTGTTGAATATAGTTGTAAAATAAGCAATTGAATTTATTTATTTATAATAAATTGAAGAAAGAGAAAGTAGATTTAATAGTAATAATGGAGATGGTGTCCAGGATAAATTTTGCTAAAATTGGAATCCCACAATCAGTAGCATTAGGGGATTGGTACTGGGAATTATAGTTGCAAGGCTTTTGTTATGATTGTTTTGTTTTCTGTACAGTATATGTTGTTTTTATATTGTAATAAAATTGAAAAAATAATAAAATAGACATCTTGCTTAATATTTTATAATTTTCATAATCTTTAATGATATTGTGCCGTTGTAGGCGTCTGCCAGTGAATTGGCATAGCTGTATATACCTTTTCTAGTTACAGTATGGAATATTATTTTTCAAAAGCTGTCAGGAAACAAATGTGGCCCAACCACAAACACTAAGAACTGCAACTTTTGCCCTGTGCTGCTCCACAAGTCAGTATTCCAGTCCAGAGTGGCACAGTTCAGCCCATATAGAGCAGGTGCTCATAACATTCAATAAAATATGTAGAATCCTTGCTGGACACCTGAAGCAAAACCCTATAAATCAAATTAAGTATCTAGCAGGCACTGCACCCAGTAGCATGTGGAAAGAAGCAGCAGCTCATAGTGAAATATGGTACAGTGACCCCCCGCCATTTCATGGTTCAGGTATTGCGGTCCCGCTACATCACGGGACTGCAGTACCTGCACTGTGGGGTGGCGGCAGGGTGGCGGCCGGGTTGCTCTGTGCCACCCTCCCACACACCCCCAAGAAGCCTTGGGGCCAGGTGGGAGGGTGGCGGGGGCGATCCGGTCGCTCCACACGGCCCTCCCACGCACCACGGAGAAGCCTCAGGACCACGTGGGTGGGTGGCAGCGGGCGATCCAGTCGCTCCACGTGGCCCTCCCACACACCCCCGAGAAGCCTCCAGGCCGCACGGGTGGGCGATCCGGCCGCTCTGCGCGGCCTTCCCACGCACCTCCAAGAAGCCTCCGGGGTGCGTGGGAGGGCGACGGGGGGGATCAGGTCGCTCCGCACCGCCCTCCCAGACACCCCTGAGAAGCCTCTGGGCCACGCAGGTGGGCTGCGGCGGGCGATCCGGTTGCTCCGCGTGGCCCTCCCACGCACCCCGGAGAAGCCTCGGGGCCACGTGGGCGGGCGGCGGCGGGCGATCCGGTCACTCCGCACGGCCCTCCCACGCACCACGGAGCCTCAAGGCCACGTGGGTGGGTGGCAGTGGGCGATCCGGTCGCTCTACGTGGCCCTCCCACGCACCCCGGAGAAGCCTCGGGGCCGCACAGACAGGCGGCGGGGGCAGGAAGTAAGATCCCCCTGCCGCCGCCACGCACCACGCAATCACCCCTGCCCCCACCCCCACCCCACCCGCTTCCGCATATCACGGATTTTCATGCATCGCAGGTGGGGTGGGTCCCTAACCCCCGCGATCGGCGGGGGGTTACTGTAATCAAAATCTGCCTGAAATGTACTTCTTCTCTTTGGTTACCACTGTACCCCTCCCAGATTAAAACCAAAGAAAGTTTTTTTCCTCAGAACATCTCAGAATCCTGAAGAAATAGCTGAGTATCCCAGTATTATAATATGAAAAGAAATAACTTTCCACCTTTAAAAATGGATGACGCCACAGAAAAGTCTAGTCCCTGCTGCTCATGAAGAACTGAGTTATTTGGAAGTCACTTACTAGACTGTGCACAGTTGGCCAAATTCAACTGAGGTAAATGTGCTTTTCTTAGCAACACAATTATCAGTAAATGCAGAGCAGAATAGTCAGTGTCATACCTGTGGCATTCTACTTTATGTCCTATAGCAGTGTTCCCCAAGTATTGAAGATTTTATGTCAGTTGCCCTAGATCAGGGGTGCCCAAACTTGTCGTCCCGCCCCGCACGTCCCCGCCGCCACCGCCGCACCGGCCTCGCCCCGTCCGCCGCCGTCGCCCGACCCCCGCCACCGCCCCGTCCCCGCTGACCTCCCCGCAATCCCTCCCGCCGCCGCAATCCCCCTACAATCGCCGCCGCCGCGACTCCCGCGCACCGCCGTCGCCGCCGAACGCCCCCGCACCGCCCCCGTCCCCGTCCCGCGCGCGCTCACCCGCCGCCGCAATCCCCCTGCAATCGCCCCTGCGCCGCCGCCGCAACCCCCATAATCGCCCCGTCCCGCCACCGCCACGACCCCCGCGCCCGCCCGCAATTGCCCCCGTGTCGCCCCCTTGCCCCGCCCCCACGACCCCCAATCGCCCCCCAATCGCCCCCGTCGCCCCACCATCCCCGCCGAACCCCTCGCACAATTGCCCCCGCCCGCCAGAAAGAAAGAAAGAAAGTAAGGAGGGAGGGAGGGGGAAAGAAAGAAAGAAAGAAAGAAAGAAAGAAAGAAAGAAAGAAAGAAAGAAAGAAAGAAAGAAAGAAGGGAGGGAGGGGAGAAGAAAATGGAAAGAGAAAGAAAGAAAGAAAGAAAGAAAGAAAGAAAGAAAGGAGGGAGGGAGGGGGGAGGGGGGAAGAAAGAAAGAAAGAAAGAAAGAAAGAAGGGAGGGAGGGGGAGAAGAAAATGGAAAGAGAAAGAAAGAAAGAAAGAAAGAAAGAAAGAAAGGAAGGGAGGGAGGGGGAGAAGAAAATGGAAAGAGAAAGAAAGAAAGAAAGAAAGAAAGAAAGAAAGAAAGAAAGAAAGAAAGAAAGAAAGGAGGGAGGGAGGGAGGGGGAGAAGAAAATGGAAAGAGAAAGAAAGAAAGAAAGAAAGAAAGAAAGAAAGAAAGAAGGGAGGGAGGGGAGAAGAAAATGGAAAGAGAAAGAAAGAAAGAAAGAGAAAGAAAGGAGGGAGGGAGGGGGAGGGGGAAGAAAGAAAAAAAGAAAGAAAGAAGGGAGGGAGGGGGAGAAGAAAATGGAAAGAGAAAGAAAGAAAGAAAGAAAGAAAGAAAGAAAGGAGGGAGGGAGGGGGAGAAGAAAATGGAAAGAGAAAGAAAGAAAGAAAGAAAGAAAGAAAGAAAGAAAGAAAGGAGGGAGGGAGGGGAGGGGGGAAGAAAATGGAAAGAGAAAGAAAGAAAGAAAGAAAGAAAGAAAGAAAGAAAGAAAGAAAGGAGGGAGGGAGGGGGAGAAGAAAATGGAAAGAGAAAGAAAGAAAGAAAGAAAGAAAGGAGGGAGGGAGGGGGAGGGGGAAAGAAAGAAAGAAAGAAAGAAAGGAGGGAGGGAGGGGGAGGGGGAAGAAAGAAAGAAAGAAAGAAAGAAAGAAGGGAGGGAGGGGGAGAAGAAAATGGAAAGAGAAAGAAAGAAAGAAAGAAAGAAAGAAAGAAAGAAAGAAAGAAAGAAAGGAGGGAGGGAGGGGGAGAAGAAAATGGAAAGAGAAAGAAAAAAAGAAAGAAAGAAAGAAAGAAAGAAAGAAAGAAAGAAAGAAAGGAGGGAGGGAGGGGGAGGGGGAAGAAAGAAAGAAAGAAAGAAAGAAAGGAGGGAGGGAGGGGGAGGGGGAAGAAAGAAAGAAAGAAAGAAAGAAAGAAAGAAAGAAGGGAGGGAGGGGGAGAAGAAAATGGAAAGAGAAAGAAAGAAAGAAAGAAAGAAAGAAAGAAAAAGAAAGAAAGAAAGAAAGGAGGGAGGGAGGGGGAGAAGAAAATGGAAAAAGAAAGAAAGAAAGAAAGAAAGAAAGAAAGGAGGAGGGAGGGAGGGGAGGGGGAAGAAAGAAAGAAAGAAAGAAAGAAAGAAAGAAAGAAAGAAGGGAGGGAGGGGGAGAAGAAAATGGAAAGAGAAAGAAAGAAAGAAAGAAAGAAAGAAAGAAAGGAGGGAGGGAGGGGGAGAAGAAAATGGAAAGAGAAAGAAAGAAAGAAAGAAAGAAAGGAGGGAGGGAGGGGGAGGGGGAAAGAAAGAAAGAAAGAAAGAAAGAAAGAAAGAAAGGAGGGAGGGAGGGAGAGAAGAAAATGGAAAGAGAAAGAAAGAAAGAAAGAAAGAAAGAAAGAAAGAAAGAAAGAAAGAAAGGAGGGAGGGAGGGGGGAAGGGGGAAGAAAGAAAGAAAGAAAGAAAGAAAGAAAGAAAGAAAGAAAGAAAGAAAGAAAGAAAGAAAGGAGGGAGGGAGGGAGGGAGGGGGGAAGAAAGAAAGAAAGAAAGAAAGAAAGAAAGAAAGAAAGGAGGGAGGGAGGGGGGAGGGGGGAAGAAAGAAAGAAAGAAAGAAAGAAAGAAAGAAAGAAAGAAAGAAAGAAAGAAAAAGAAAGGAGGGAGGGAGGGAGGGAGGGGGGAAGAAAAGGGAAAGAAAGAAAGGAGGGAGGGAGGGAGAAAGAGAGAAAGAAAGAAAGAAAGAAAGCGGGAGAAGGAGGAAGGGAGAGAGAGAGAGAAAGAAAAAGAAAGAAGGGAGAAAGGAAGGGAGGAAGGAGAGGAAGAGGAAGGAACAAAGAAAGAAAGAAAGAAGGAGGGAGAAGGAGGAAGGGAGGAAGAAAGTAAGTAAGTAAAGGAAGGAGGGAGGGAGGGAAAGAAAAAGAAAGGGAGAGAAGGAGTGAGGGAGAGAGGAAGAACGAAAGGAGGAGGAGGAAGGAAGAAAGAAAATGAGGAAGAAAGGAAGAAAAAGAAAGGGAGGGAGGGAGGGAAGGAAATAAAGAAAGAAAGAAGGGAGAGGAGAGGAGAGAGGAAGAAAGAAAAAAGAAAAGGGGAAAAAAGAAGAAGAAAGGAGAGTGGGAGGGAAGGAAGGAGAGAAGGAGGGAGGGAGGGAGAAAGAAAGAAAGAAAGAAAGAAAGAAAGAAAGAAAGAAAGAAAATGAGGAAGGAAGGAAAGAAAGAAGGAAGGAAGGAGGTAGAGTAGGAGGGAAGGAAGGAAGGAAAGAGAGGGAGGGAGAGGGAGAGAAATAAAGAAAAAAGAAAGAAGGGAGAGGGAGGGAGAGAAAGAAAGAAAGAAAGAAGGGAGAGAAAGAGGAAGGAAGGAAGGAAGGAAGGAGAGTGGGAGGAAGGAAAGAAAGAGGGAGGAAGGGAGAGAGAGAGAGAAAGAAAAGAAAGAAGGGAGAGGGGGAGGGAGAAAGAAAGAAAGAAAGAAAGAAAGAAAGAAAGAAAGAAAGAAAGAGAAAGAAAGGAGGGAGGGAGGCCTCATGTCAAGGAAGGGCAAAGGGTCCCAAGACCTCACGGCGGCTGGGTAGCCCCCGGGGGAAAAATGCGAGGAAGTAAAAACAGTGTTTCCTTGCAGCGATGCCAAGGACTCATCGCACAACACTGGCTCTTCGGCTTGAGTACAGAGATGAGCACCGCCCCCTAGAGTGGGAAACGACTAGCACGCATGTGCGTCAGCGGCGGGGGGGGGGCATTTACATTTTTTATCTTATTAAATCAAAACAAGCGGGCCAGGGAAAAATTATCAAGCATTTACCGGGCCACGGTGATAAAAAGGTTGGGGAGCACTGCCCTATAGCATGTAGTATTGAAGATTTTATGTCAGTTGCCCTAGATCAGGGGTGCCCAAACTTTTTGTAAGGAGGGCCAGATTTGGTGGCTGAGAATGTGTCAAGGGCCGGTTGCTCCCCGACCCTGACACCCCACTGCAATCCCCACCCACTGACCCATAAGCCTCACCCACTGACCCCCACCCACCCACAGGAAGGAAGGCGGGGACCAAGGGAGGGAGGGAGGAAGGTAGAAACCAAGAGAGAAAGGAAGGAAGGTGGGAAACAAGGAAGGGAGGGAAGTGGGGACCAAGGGAGGGAGGAAGGAAGGAAGGAAGGTGGGGACCAAGGGAGAGAGGAAAGAAGGAAGGTGGAGCCCGCTGGCCTGCCCACCCCCACACATTCCCATGCCAGTGGCAGCAGTGGCCCAGGCAGACTGCCCGTGGCCTGCCTGATCAGCCCGCCGTGCGCCCAACCTCACAATGTTCCCAGCCAATGGCAGCAGCCCTCCTGAAAGAGCCATCCCTCAAGGAGGTGAAAGGGATGGCTTGTGGCCTGCCTGATCACTGCGCCAACACTGATGACATTTCGCGCCAGGTAAAAACCTTCCTGTTCCAGAAGTTTTTTAATTGATACAATTGTGGGTCTTCTGATGGCAATTTTAGTGTGATGTTTTAGTATAAGGTTTTTATTGTTGTTTTAATTATTTATTGTTGTTTGATGTTTTTAACCCATAAGCCGCCAGAGACCTTTGGGTAGTGGGCGGCATATAAGTTGTAAAAATAAATAAATAAAATAAATAAAGGTTCCCAGCTGTGCGGGTGGGGGTGGCCTGCACGTGCGCCACCCCCGCCTGCGCGCCCAGCCTCACATGGTTTCTGGTGGTGCCGGTGGCAGCAGCCTGTGTGATGGCTGGCCGGCCGGCCGGCCCAGCCCCACAAGCTTCCCGGCGGGGCTGGTGGTGGTGGCCCGCCCCATCACCCGCCCACCCAGCCCCACAAGCTTCTGCTCACCAGCCGGCCAACCTGCCCAGCCCCTCAAGCTTCCCGGTGGTGTCAGTGTTGGCGGAATATTTTTTTTAAAAAAAAACATGGAGCGAAAGAGGGCCAGCTAGCTGCGGGCCACCCAGAATGGTCTGACGGGCCGGATTTGGCCCCCGGGCTGGACTTTGGGCAGGCCTGCCCTAGATGCTCTTGATGTTGCTCATTATTCGTGGGAAATGTTTGAAATACTTAAACTTTAGTTTATCTAATCTAATCTGTCTGAGTGGTTTAACATAATTTCTGGAGATGAGGGAGATCACACATATTGCCACCCAAGTGCAATCAATTGCATCCTACTCTCATTGTCCTTGAAACCATGGTTAGAAGAATTTGATGTGGGGGACTTCACAATTAGCAATCACCTTCTATTAACTGCAAAGGTGGATTTTGGGACTCAGAAGAAGGAATGTATCCTTAGACTTAAAAAATGCTTTGGTCACCCCAATTAAAATTGCTTGGAAGAACTTAGCATTCCATAGGTTTCAAAATTTGCTATTAAGGGACTAGTGTAAAGACTTTCTGATTTCCATTACAGAATCCATCAAACCAGTTGATAAAATTAAAGCATTTTATGGATTAATGGATCTTCTCCACTTTGAAGTAGGATGAGCTCAAATGTGCAACAAACCCTCAAAACAAAGTACAGTGGTACTTCGGATAACGACTGCCCCGGATAACAAATTTTTTGGATAACGACTGAAAATTTCTGGGTATAGGACTGCCTCTGTTAATGAATTTTCCCTATGGGCTGCTTTGGATAACGAATTGCAATTTCTAGGTATAGGTCTGCCTCGGATAACAAATTTTCTCTATGGGCTGCCTCAGATAACACATTTTCCTATGGGCTGCCTCGGATAATGAATTTTCCCTATGGACTGCCTCGGATAACAAATTTCCAGCGTGCATCACCAAAAAGAGTTATCCTGGGTGGCATTGCATCTGTACTTTTAAAGTGCACTTTATAAAGAGTTTTGAGCAAAAAACCAGGTGTCTGTGCCTTTTTCTAGGCTCCGGAATGGATTAATCGGTTTTCCATTCATTCCTATGGGAAACCATGTTTTGGATAACAACATGTTTCAGATAACGACTAACCTCAGAGAACGAATTAAAGTCGTTATCCGAGGTACCACTGTACTTGGTTTGATCTTGACTGTAAAGACATATAGGGAATATGCAAAGTCTGACTGCATTCAAGATCTGCATAAAATATCTCTTCCTAAAAACTCAATTAAGGAATTGTTTAAAAGGAAAAAGGCAGACATTTATTTTGGAGCAATGGGTCCAATAATTCTCAGATTTTCTTTTTGACAAAGATCAAAAAGATCTCCTACACCCTTTGCTCTTTCTGATCTTCCTGTTTGGCCACCAGTAACAACAGAAGGGACCAGATATCTAATTGTTCAATTAAAAGCCAGAAAACCAACCAGTCCTGAACCCACCAGACTTATTGAAATGCAAACCAGACTGGTGGGCCCCACTTCTTGCTTCCCTTTTTATGGCTGTAGATAATAGTGGGATAATTCCAAAATTCTGGATCAATACAATTCTTTTTCCCCATTTATAAAAAAAAAAAAAAACCCACCTCCCAGAAAACTTTAAACCAATTAGGATATTATCAGTAATTGGGAAACGTGATGCAAAACATCTACTAAACAAACTTATTACCTAGATTAAAAATCAGGCATTGCTTAGCCCCAAGCAAGCTGGTTTCGGGAAAGGAAAGGCCACAGTAGATAACTGCTTAGTACAGTCTTATCTCTAAATATTTTAATCCATTCCGAATGCATGCTTTTAAGTTGAACAACTCTTAAGTAGAGCAGCCCTATCTAAAAACTAAAATAAAATAAAATCGGGAAAAAAATTGTAAGTAGAGCAGACTGCACCTAAAATTTGAAAAACACGAAGTTGAATTGCTCTTAAGATGAGCTGCTCGTAAGTAGAGGTACCACTGTACTCTCATCAACAAATTAGTTAAGGATGAAAATTCAAAATTGTATGTGGCTTTCCTTGACTTGAAGGCAGCTTTTGACTCTGTAGATAGAGTTTATCTGGGAAAAACTTAAAAATATAGGCATTGATAAAAGACTCCTTTCTCTTATAAGAACTTTAGACTCTGCCACAACATGTCAAGTTCATGCTTCTTGGAAATGAGACCTATCAAACCAGTTTCCAACCATCAAGGAGTGAAGCAAGGATGCATTCTTGCTCCCTCCTTATTCAGTCTATTTATGAATGACCTAGCCCCCTTTTTAGCCAGTGTGGACGGTTATCTGCCAAAATTGGGGATGCATCATGTTCCATTATTGCTATATGCAGACAATATTGTTATCATCTTGTGCACCTGCCCAGGTTTGAAACGTATAATTAACAGAAGTGTGGAATACCTGGACAAAAACAAAATGCAACTGGATTATAATAAATTCAAATGTTTGGTTTTCTCAAAGTATTGGAAGTAGTTTAATGGAACCTGAATGGACACAAAGTTGAACAGGTTAAAGGGTATAAATACCTAGGCATCTTTTTTCATTACAAACATTCCTGGTCTCCTCATCATAAAATTGTTATAAATGTAGCTGGCTTCACTGGTCAGGCAATATTTCATTTCTGGCAATTTTTATGATCTGGAAGCTTTACAGGTTTTAAAGTCTAAAATTATCCCACAAATTTTGTATGACACCCCAGTCTGGTTAGATGTAATGGGTAGGTCAACTGAACAGATACAGTCTCAATTCTTACAAAAAGTGTTAGGGCTACCAAGCTGTGTTCCCTACTCAGTGCTTGGCCGTTACTTCACGAACCGCTCGCTTCGCGGCAAGCCCTCATTTCTGTGCGAATCGATTGTTTCAGTCCGCACGCTCCTCCTTTTTGGCTGCGATGCCACCCCGACCACGCCCCCTTTACCGTGCTCCAAGCGGGGTGAGTGGTTCCCCTGCCAGCGGCCGGGAATCTTTTCGCTTCGCATCTCGCTTCGCTCCCAACGTCACGTGTGGACTTGTGTTTTTTGTTTGTTTGTTTTATAGTTACTTTTGCGCCGAAATATCGATGCATTGATATTTCGGTTAATTGATGCATCGATACGCCGAGTTAATATTTTTTTTAAAATAAAAGGAGGGTGGAACCGGACGTTGCAAAGCAGTTTTCTAATGCGAAGGGAGCACGTGAGGTAGTAATCGATTCGGTCCTAGAAATGCTCCGCGTGAGTACTGAGAAACAGGGTGGGATCGAAGGGAGAGCACTTGACCGCCACCGAATTCAAAGCGAAGGCAATGCCGCTGCGAAGCAATGCACTTCGTGAAGTAACGACTTTATCTAGAGACCAGATTTTCCTCTTTGAACAACATGGCTTCTCTGGGATCCTTCCAATTTTGGTTACAATTGTTCTACAATTCAGATCCAGATAGTCTATTGTATCAGCTTTTGCTGGACTCAAAACCTCCCTTTGGGACTACTGCCCTTTAAAAAAAAACTGAAAAGGATTGGCTTAGATAGTGTCTCCTTGGGCTCACTAAATCAAGGACAAGCCTTCCAATTAATTTTGGACATTGATTTCCAGTAACTGTGGAGAGCAGCCAATAAGACGACCTTTTCACTACTGTTTTCCCACATCCCCTTTTAACATTGGGAAACCAGCCACCTTCCTTTCCCTGCTTACATGTGCACAAAAACACACAGAATTCTCTCTAGCCAAGGTGCACTCTCATGCCTGCAGGCTTCCTATACGGCAGGTTCAAAGGGATCCCCTGCCTCAAAAGACATTGCTCATGTGAGCAGCGTGCACTGGAAACTCTTGCTCACATAGTCTTGTACTGTCCATTACATCAGAGGGATCAGTCCATATTTGTTGCCCCGGTCCTATTAAAATTGGAGGGGGAATCTGGTGTGGAATAAAATCCGTTTCATGTTATCTGTGGAGGTGCCTGACATTCTGGAAAGAACTGCTGATTTTATCAGCTTAATTGTGAGAAAGGGAAGCCTCATTTTCAACTGAACGTTTTATGTTTTGTTCTTTCTCTTTCTCCACCACCACCTGTTTTGTATGTGTGGGGTATTAACCAAACCAGTGTGTTTATGCTTTATTCTCTTTTATGCAAATAAAGGTTGGTCTGTCTGTCTGTCTGTCTGTCTGTCTGTCTGTCTATCTATCTATCTATCTATCTATCTATATATCTATCTATCTATCTATCTATCTATCTATCTATCTATCCATCTATCCATCTATCTATCTATCCTTTACAATTTTTATATTTATAAACCCATTTGTATTACAGTATTTGAGTCTAGGTACAGGCTATTGGCAAATTTAATATCACATTCTGTTATTTATCTTGTTACTCTTCAGACACATACAAAAAGAGTTATCTTATTCTGGCAAAGGTGTTTCAATTTAGACTAACAATTTGCCTTTGAGCTACAGCTCTTAGTATACCAGCGTATGCTGTGGTCAGACTTTGGGTGGATGGGGCTTATTCTTGAGTAGCAGTGCTGCTTAGACCAGAGGCTAATAGTGTTGTAGACAAAATCACAATGCAACCTTGTGTTTATCTATCTGATACTATTAGTACTGCTGATATATTTTGCTCCTAAGACAAGGAGACAGGCCCTAAAGACAAGAAGGCAAGCTACTTTATTAACAGGCACTGAGATGTTGGTCTCTCTTTCATAATTGGATCCATGTATATTTCTTTTGGTTTTTAAATCAATATGCAACTTTAGTAGTCAATGTTCAGTCAACCTGTGTATTTCTGCATTTTATTGCTGAGCTTATGCAAACACTGTAATATTACTTCTGTATTATAAATTAAACCAGCACAGAAGATTAGTTAAAATCAACTAGAGCATCCAGTTAAAATCAACCTGGAACAGCTAGGTCTTTAAGGCTTATTTTAAAAAACCTATTCAGTTGATGCAAAATAATTACAATCTAGGATTGGGGAAATGTTCATTTTAATATCTGACCTTGTCTAAGCCTTCTGAAGCAGGAGTGGGTTAGATTTTGGGGGGCTATAACTTGCCGTTTAGTTTGTAGCTTTTCTGTACTGTGGAAGAACTGATGACATTTTTCCTGATCAGATGTTATAGAAGATGGTGGAGAGCTGGCTGAGGTGCTGTATGAATTTGATGCTGTGTTAGAGGACTTCTCGTCTCCCATAAATGAGCGTAATTTCCAGTATGAAGAGCACCTGGAACGAATGAAGCGACGAAGCAGTGCTAGTATCAGTGACCACAGTGGCGTCAGTGACTCTGAGAGTAAGAAACCTGTTTATTTTGCTTTTAAAACATAACATGATTTTAAATTGACAGCAAGGCCATAATCATCAGTTTGAAGAAAGTTACTGTATATAGTCAAGTATAAGTTGACCCAAGTATAAGTCGAGGCCCCTAATTTAACCCCCCAGAACTGGGGAAGCCTATTGACTTGAGTATAAGTCTAGGGTGGGAAATGCAGCAGGGCCTGGCAGCTCCTCCTTTGTGAGCTGGGGGAGCAGTGTGTGATGTTTAAAATGACTTTTAGCCACCAACCCAAGCACTTGCATTGGTGGCTAAAAGTATTGACCCAAATACAAATTGAGGGCTAAAAGTATTGACCTGAATACAAGTCGAGGGCTGAAAAACTAGACTTATATTTGAGTGTATACAGTATTTCCTATTTGAGCGCTAAAGAGACTTAGTTGTCTCATGCTGAGTCCATGTTTCTTTTTAAAAAACCATTTTATTAGTTTTCTATCAATAAAATCAATTTGTGCTTATTAAATATTGTTTTACATGGGTTCTACTCATATTCATTTGTTAATACAAGTTAGGGATTTAATAGCTATTTCTCTTTTCTAACCATTGATAGAACAGATTCCACATTTGTAAATATTCTGAATCTTCCATCTCTTTAATCTTCAAAGTAACTCTGTACATTTCCATACAATCCAAAATCACCTTAATTATTTCTTCATCTGTATCTCTTCATTTTTCCAGTGTTGTGCCAGTACAATCCTAGCTGCTGTCAAAAGATGCAGTGTTAAGTATATATTTTGTTTATCAAAGTTTTCTGGTATTATACCTAATAAAAATAGTTCTGGTTTAAAATCTACATCTTCCTGTGGGCCTTGATGCAACAGGCCCTTGACCACTCGAAAGAGCTCTGCTGGGCAACTCTGCAGGCACAATGGTGGCAGAGAAGAATGAGTTCTTCGCTGTCACCACTGCCATGGAATAGGCCTTCCAATGGGCTCCAGCCTGTGTTTGGTCAGAATCACTCCAAATTTTGCACTAGTCACTCTAGTCTCCATCCTATGTGTTTCATCGCTGCCAGCTTCCCAATAAACCAGGGACCAATCTGACTGTACTTCACGGGAGATAATGTTTAGGAATAATTGTGTCAACAGCTCTGAACATTTCCCCATTCCAGAAGTCATCCAAGGGCTCCAACAGAAACACTTGTTGAGGTGATAAGAAACGCCCAAAGAGCCATAAGGAAACCATTTGGATCCATCAGCCTCCTGGGCCACACCATCCTCATCAGTCCCCCACCCTGGCATTCAGTGAGCCTAAAACCCACCAGATGATGATCTGTTCCATCATACCAAAACTGCAGAGAGTTCCTCCAGACCATGCACCACTACTTGCACGTAGCTGTGCTAGAAAATGTATATATGGGTTCCTCAATCTTGCACGGTTCCATTTGGTATAATTTGGCATTTTTACCTGCTTACTTTTCTGTTCTTATACATAGCATTAATAACTGTGCCCTTTGGTTTAATTGGTGACATTTGTTTTAATACATTTCAAGTTTGTAAATATCTATGTCAGAATCGTTGGCTATAGTAATGTGCCCAGTGCATCTTAGGTAGAGTTGTGATTTGAAGTCTTGTGTAGGTGTAGTATTTATGAACTCACTGGTCAAAATTTACTCTGAGGTGTTTACTTAGGGGTATTCTTGCTAAGAAGTTTGTAGAAAGTGGGATAGATAGTGCTACTGTTAGGTGGATTTGTAATTGGTTGACTAATCGCACCCAAAGGGTGACCATAAATGGCCTCTCTTCAGCTTGGAGAGACGTGACCAATGGGGTGCCCCAGGGTTCTGTTCTGGGTCCAGTGCTGTTCAATATCTTTATTAATGACTTGGAGGAAGAAATAGAGAGTATGCTAATTAAATTTGCAGATGATACCAAATTGGGAGGGGCTGCTAATTCCCTAGAGGATAGGATGAAAATCCAAAAAGACCTTGACAGACTAGAGTGCTGGGCCAAAGCGAACGAAATGGATTTCAACAGAGGGAAATGTAGGGTACTACATTTAGGTAAAAAAAAAATGAATTGCACAAATATAAGATGGGGGATACTTGGCTGCAGGATTGTACCTGTGAAAGGGATCTGGGAGTCTTGGTGGACCACAAATTGAACATGAGTCAGCAGTGTGATGCGGTGGCCAGGAAAGCCAATGCGATTCTTGGTTGTATCAACAGAACCATGGTGTCTAGATCAAGGGAAGTGATAGTAACACTCTATTCTGCTCTTGACAGACCCCACCTGGAGTACTGTGTCCAGTTCTGTGCACCTCAATTTAAAAAGGATGTTGACAGCCTCGAGCGGGTGCAGAGGAGGGCTACCAGGATGGTTGAGGGTCTGGAGGAAATGTCTTATGAGGAACGGCTTAGGGAACTGGGAATGTTTAGCCTTTCAAAAAGAAGACAGGGGATATGATAGCTATGTTTAAATATTTGAAAGGATGTCATATTGAAGAGGGAACAGGTTTGGTTTCCATGGCTTCAGAGACTAGGACTCAGGGCAATGGTTTCAAACTACAGGAAAAGAGATTCCATTTGAACATTAGGAAGAACTTCATGACAGTTAGAGCTATTCGGCAATGGAATATGCTGCCGCGGAGGGTGGTTGAGTCTCCTTCTTTGGAGGTTTTTAAACAGAGGCTGGATGGCCATCTGTCGGAAATATTGTGATGGGGGTTCCTGCATGGCAGGGGGTTGGACTAGATGGCCCTTGAGGTCTCTTCCAACTCTATGATTCTATGATTCTAAGTGAGTGCCTTACAATAATTTTTTTTTAAGATTTATACTTTTTATTTTATTTTACAAGACAAGTTAAGATAACAGTACACTAGCGTCTCATTATTTATACATTCTATAGGACCAATATCCTTTTCAAAATCCACCCACTAATTCATCTTCCAACACAGTTAATTGTGACACACACACAAATAAATTAATTCGTTTAAAATTTTACATTCCAGCAGTAAAAATTATTCCCCATAACACATTCCTCATTTTTTGTGTTAATTCCATACCTTAATAAGGGCTTCCAGGTTTTCATAAATGTATCATGTTTTATTTCCCCTCTATATATTTTAATTTGATAGGTCAACTTTTCCATAAGAGCCATTTGCCAGGTTCTGTTCAGAAATTTTTGTAGTGAGAGATCTTGAGCATTTCTCCAGTTTTTTTGCAATTTCAGCTCTTGCTGCACCAATCAGATTTGCTATTAAGTCTTTATATGATAATTTTTCATTTCCATCCTTAAATATTGAGAATAATAGTAAAGCTTCATTTATAATTATTCTTTGTTTTAACAGGGTTTCTATCCATTTAATTATTTCCTGCCAATATGCTCCTACTTTGGGGCAAGAGATGCACATATGTTCTAGGGTGCCTTTGCTTCCACAATTCCTCCAACAATTGTCTGGAATTTCTTGATTAATTTTATGTAATTTTGTGGGATACCAATACCATCTGTGAGCTACTTTTAACACCAGTTCTTTCGCTTTAGTTGATATTGATTTGTAAGGATATGTGTTCCATATTCCCATCCATTCTTTCTCAGATATACTAATATTTAAATTTGTTTCCCAGGCTACTTTAGATCCCATGCCCCTAACAAATGCTTTTTCAATCAAATGTTTATATATAATTGAAGTTATACCCTTTCTTTTATTTCGATCCTTTTCTATACTGTATTGTTCGAGTACTGTAAGTGTTCTCATAGGTCCGTGACTTTGATATAATTGGTTTGCCAAATTTCTTACTTGTATTAATTGTAGCCAATTAGCTTTTATTTCCTTTGTTTTATCTTCCAACTGTCTAATTGTTATTGGTTTCCCTGCCTCAAATAAGTCTCTTATTCTATAAATTCAAATTGTTTCCAATTTTTAAATTGTGCATATTTCTCTCTTGATTTAAATTTAGGATAATCCAGCATAGGGCACAAAGGAGATATATATAGGTGGAGCAAAAATGTTCATATACTTACGCCAAATTTTCAGTGTCTCACAAGTATAAGGATTTTGTATTTGCTCCTTTTTTCTAATTAGTTCCCTTGTAAAAATATAGGTATTAACTATTCCAGTTCCCTCGCCTTTCTCCATTTCAACCCAATCTGGGATTTCTTCTGTCTGAATAAACTTTATAGCTTGAGTGATTTGAAAGGCTTCATAGTATTTTATTAATTGTGGTACTCCTAGCCCCCCTTTTTTGCTTTGACCATATTTAACACTGCTTATAAACCTTATTTTCTTCCCCTTTCCTCCAATAAACTTCTCCATGTTTTTTTTTGCCATAGTTTAATTTTTTTAATTTCAGGTTGTAATGGAATATTTTGAAATAAAAATAAAAATTTTGGTAATATGTATGCTTTAACTAATGCTATTCTTCCCAGCATTGACATATTCAGTTTCGACCATTTTCTAATTTTTTCTTTAACTGAATTAAATACTATTTTGTAATTTCTATATATTAATTGGTTTTTGCTTTTTGTTATCCATATTCCCAAATATTTGAAAGTTGAGTAGCATAACTCCAGATTTGACTTTTTTTTAATTTCCTTTTGCTCTGCTGTAGAAATATTTATACATAACAATTTGGATTTTTGATAGTTAATTTTTAGGCCTGTATAATAACAGTGTTCTTGTAATATGTGTTTTAATGATTCTATGCTTTTTAATGGATCCTCCAAAAACAGGAGCATGTCATCTGCGTAAAGGTTTATTTTATGTTTTTTATTTTTAATCACCAATCCTTTAATATTTCCATTTTCTCTTATTTGTGAAGCAAGTGGCTCAATTGCTATTGCAAATATAATTGGGGATAAAGGGTCCCCTTGTCTCGTTCCCCTACAAAGAGTGAATTTATCAGATTCTATTCCATTGATAAGGACCTTAGCCTCTGCTCCTAGCCGCTTAGAGTTCACATTGAAGATAAGCGGGATATAAATATAATAAATAAATAAATAAATAAATAAAATTTTCAAAAGATTAATGAATTTTCCACCCATATTCATTTTTTCGAATAGACCAAACATATACCGCCATTCTACATGATCAAAAGCCTTAAGTGCATCTAACGAGAGTACTGCTAATTTCCGTTTTTCTTTATTTGCTGTATTTATGACATTCAGAACTCTACGAATAGCATCCTGCATCTGCCTTCCTGGCATAAATCCATATTGATCTGTGTGAATGTACTCAGTAATAAAACTATTTATTCTCTGTGCCAATATTGAAGAAAAAATCTTTTGGTCTTGATTTTGTAATGTTATTGGTCTATATGACGAGGGGAGGGTTGGGTCCTTATCTGGTTTTAATATAGTTATTATTCTAGCTGTTCTCCGTGATTTTGGAATTTCTTCACCTTCCATTATTGAATTAAACAGTTTTAACAAATGCCCTATAATATCCTCTTCCCAAATTTTATAAAATTCTGGTATAAACCCATTGCAACCTGGCGATTTCCCTTTTTTAAATTTTTTTAATAACTGATTTTATTTCCATTACTGATATTGGGGAGTTAAGTTGCTCTTTATGCTTCTCTGTAATTTGACTAACTGGTAATGTATTTACAAATTTCTTAATGTTTGTATCTGGTGTTAATTCTGTCTTATATAAATTTCTATAATACTCCATAAATGTTGTTACTATTTGCTGCTGTGAGGTTACTATTTTTTCATCTTCAGTTTTCACTGAGACAACTGTCCTCTTTATTGCTTTCTTTTTTATTGCATGAGATAATAACTTAGGATTCTTATTCCCATGTTCATAATAATTTCTCTTTAAATAATTCATTGCTATCTGAGTCTTATTTGTGTCTAGTGCCTCTAGTTCTGTTCTGGCTCTTGCTAGTTCATTATTGTCAACAATTTAAGGGCAACAAATATATAATATTTATATTTACTTGTGCTTGACACAGAGCAGTGCAGCAGCAACGTAGATAAAATGTCAGTATTGATATAAAGGGTTGCAGAGTTAGGCTAACAGAAAGACAATGACAATGAATAGAGTAAAAACTCATATATTCATATATACATCAAAATATACACAGCATAACAACCAAGCATTATATACAATATAGCAAACAGACAAACAGAGTGTGGGGTAAACTGTTCTCACCATAACAGTCCCCAAGTAACAAATGGCAAGCTAGTGCTTTTTATACTTATTCAGCACTCATAAGATCTGATGCAATCACTAATTAACAATCTGATGCAATCTGATCTAACCATTACAAATCATGATGTTATAATCAGTTCCACCTGCACTTCATCACTTAATATGCCTGTGATTACTAGTCTCTAACACTTGTGAATTAACATCATGACACTGCAGAATCTAACTGCCTCCATTTTACAATTCTCTTTACACATTCTGTTAAATATACATAACATATGTTTTATCAACTTTTACATATCTTGACAATTATATACCTTGTTTGATCCAGATTTTTTATGCTGGTCAGAAAGATTTTTTATCTTATTTTCTAATTGTTCTTGCAATCTATTTCGTTCTTTTTTTAATCTGGAGCTTTCCATAATAAATTTCCCCCTTAAAAATGCTTTTAGGGTGTCCCACAGTAATGCAGGTTTCATTCCTTCTTTATCATTTATTTCATAAAAAATCTTTATATCTTCCTTTATTTTTTTTAATGATTTCTGTATTTAAACATATGTTGGAACTTAATCTCCAGATTCTAGGCTTATTTCTTACTTCCTTGTTAGACCATGTGACTTTTATTGCTGCATGATTGGAAGTTATGATAGGAGCAAAATATATGCTCTCTAGATGGGGTATCAAATTTTCTGAGATAAAAATATGATCTATCCTTGAGTAAGTGGCATATTTTTTTGAAAAAAATGTGTAATCTTTCATTTTGGGGTTTAAAAGTCTCCAACCATCTGTTAAACCAGCTTTCTTAATTAATTTTTCAATTTTGCTTCCATCACTTGAAACTTTCCTTTTTTGGATGTTGTGTCCAGCTTTTGATTTAAAATACAATTTGTGTCCCCACCCAAAATAATATCACCCCAGGCAATTTTTTTTTACCACTCTCAACAATTTTTGCATAAAAGCTGCCTGTCCTGTATTAGGAGCATAATAAGAACCCAATGTTAGCAGTTTATTTTCAAACTTTCCTTTTACTAGAATATATCTTCCTTCAGGATCCCTTATTTGGTCCATCACTTCAAGTTTTGAATTTTTTTTTGAGGATTATAGCCACTCCTCTTGATTTATTTGTCCAATTTGCAAAATATTGGTCTCCTAGCATTGGGTGCTTTATAATATTTTTTGCTTGCTTCTTTTGATGTGTTTCCTGTAAAAACAGAACATCTGCCCCCAGCTTTTGAATCGTTTTCATAACCCGGTACCTTTTAACTGGTGAGCCTAGTCCATTTGTTTTGTACGATACAATACTGAGATTATCTAACATTACATACTTGGATTATATAAACTGTTTTGTCCTTTGAGATATTTTACGATTTGCCTTATAATTACACACATCTTGCCTAAATCGAATTGTCTTGCTAAATTCTCCCTTATTCCCTCCCTCTCCCTCTTCCCTTTACTTCCCCCTCCCTCCGCTCCCCTCCCCTCCCCAATGTAGGCTATGAGATGAAACCTCCAGCTCATAAAAGTCTGAGCTGAGCCTAATGGGGTATGTGGAGCCAGGAGTTGAAACAAACCCCTGAGTTGAGATAACCCCGCCTTACAGCCCACCCTTACCCTTAATTATAACAATATATTAAACACAGCATTCTCTTAATTCATAAATATACTATTCATATGTCTATATTCTACAATATTCACTTCTCTTATTATTTTTAATTAACTACTTACACACTTAAACACTAATTTATTTTTTAATCATATTTACGCGTGAACTATTAACTATTAACTACTGTTACGTTATAGTTTCTATTCATTACTAATAGACCTGCTCACATAGTTTCTGGGAGTTTGTTTAACAAACTGCAGCTGTTTCATGTTGGCAATTATCATCCCTTCCAGATAACGGCTCTTACACTGTCCTTGAAAAGTTCAGTTGCTTAGTCCAGTCTATGTTCCACCAATATTCTTCAAGGTTTTTTTTTCCTCCTGTTTTTCTCCAGCGAAGCGGCATTCTCTCTAGCTGATCTGCCTTCAACTCTGTCAAATGAGTCTCAGGAAGAGGAATCTTCTTTTGCTCAAAAAAGTCCACCAGTTAAGTAGTTGAAACAATAGTCTTTGATGTGTTTCCGTACCAGATAATCGGTTTGAAGGGAAAACCCCACCTGTATTTCACTTTCTTCTCCTGCAGAATTCTCGTATATAATCGCCATTGTTTACGTTTTTCCACTGTTTCTGGTGTGAGATCATGATACAGTTCTACTTTCTGTCCTTCAAATGCCAGTTCTTTGATGTTACTCAAAGCACGAAACATCTCTTCTTTCACAGCATATGAGGCAAATCTCACAATTATATCCCTTATCCTTGGTTGTTGGTTAGGTCCAACTCGATGTACCCGGTCCACATCTCTATTTTTTATCTCCATATCGGGACAGAGTTCTTGGAACCAGTTCAAGACTATTTGTTTCAGATCACTGTCTCTCTCATTTTCCTTAAAAAATCTCAAATGAAGGTTCTGACGTCTTTGTCTATTTTCCTGATCCACAACTCTGTCCCTTAACTGCTTCAACTCCTTTTCCAGTTCATCATTTCTAGACTGCAATCCCTGTGCCATTTCAAAAGCAGCATCAGCAGTTTGCTCTACTTTTTTAATGCTTGCTTTGACCTCCAAAAGGGTTTGTGTTAGGGGCACAATAAGACTTTTCATATCATCCTGTAAGTCTTTTCTTAATTGTTTAATAAGCAGTCTCATCTCATCGCTAGGTGCATCAGCTTTTTTCCGCCCTCTCCCTTTTTCTTCTTACCCGGCATGTCTGCTTTGCTCTCGGACTCCTCTGATGTCCCGGTCAGATCTCTTTGATTCTCCTCATCAGAGGTGAATTTTGGCTTTTTTTCTTCTGGTGTTTTCCTTGGCTTTCCCATAACTATGTAGTTTAAAGTGATTCTACTATCTTATTTACGAGTATTCACGCTTATTTTGACTAATATATTTGGGCATATATCTATCTATATATCATATAGATATATATGATATATCTATCTATCTATCTATCTATCTATCTATCTATCTATCTATCTATCTATCTATCTATCTATCTCATATATCATATCTATGCTGCCATAGAAGATTAATACAATAATTTATTTTGAAGATGAGTGCACCTCAAAGCTATTTTTGCATATGAGGCTTAAGCTTTGACACCTTTCAGAAACAAACAGCTTTGTTTAGTCTATCTCTGTGCATGCCCTTCATGCATTATATCTCCTACTAAAAATGTGCTGACTGAAGAAAATTGATTGAAGAAAAGATTGGGCAGCCATCTGCCCAGGATGGTAGGAGGTCTCCTGCCTTGGGCAGGAGGTTGGACTAGAAGACCTCCAAGGTCCCTTCCAACCCTAACGATGATTCTATGAAGATTTAGCCATAAAACTACAGAAATGAGAAGGGCGGTCCTCTGAAGGCTGTATTTGCTGAAAATGGGTAGTCTGCGCCTTAAATCAGAAAAGGGTCTACCCATTCTACTGGGCCCTTTGTTTTTAAAACGTATCAAAGCTTCAGAATTTTATTTGATCAGTAAGGCATTTTTCTTTTTATTCATTTTTTTTTTATAGATTAAGTCAGGGAAAGGGGAAAGAATAAAGAGAAGAGGGCAAGATGGAAGGGACGGAAGAAGGCAGAAAAGGGGAGGAGGAGAGAAGAGTACACTCACCTTCTTAGTTACATCTCTACTTAAACATATTTCTTATATACTGTATTAGCCTATTCAATTGCTTATTGCTCTTAATAACTACCACCATCTATTTCTGTTAGTCTCTTTTTAAAGTTCTCTTTCAGAATTTATTCAAAATTCCTCTATAGAACAGGTTCCAGCATTCACATGCTTTCTCTGTTGGTTGGTCCTTTGATTTTTTTCCTACAGTATGTTCATTTCTACAGCTTCCAGACATTTTTTTCAATCACTTCTTCTTGTTTTTTTATCTCTGTTTTCTTCCAGTACATAGCATACAAAATTCTAGCTGCATTTATTACATGAATCACACTACATGCCTCATTTTCGTATCTACTATCTCCAGCATAATATCCACTAGAAAAAACTCTAGTTTAAATTGCATGACGGAATTGTTTGTAACCCCTGATGTACTTTCTCCAGTATGTTCTTGCCTCTTGACATGACCACTACATATGGTAAAAAGTCTCCTCCTGTCTCTTACATTTTCAAAATTTGTTTGATACTTTTGTATACATTTTGGGTCTTTTTGAAGGTGACATATGCCATCTATAGAGCATTTTTCTTGATATCATTGGAGAAAGATGCTACTTCTAAATTGTCTGTATTGAAAAAAATCTGCCCTTTTCATACAGTGAATGTCTGCCTGGATGTATAAGTGGCACTTTCTTGTTCAGCTGGCAGCAGGTTTGCTGACTCGACTTTAAAACTGCAATTATGTTGTCACGTTTCCAGGAATGTATCCCACTGAATTTAGGAGTATAGTATTTGCTTCCAACTAGACATATGGAGGATTGTGTAGTAATCTCCATGACTGGCTGGGAAATCAGTGTTCCATTACTAGTAGAATGAAGAGACTTCACACTGTTAAAGCACTTTCATCCTCAGAAGATGGATAAGATAATCTCCTTATCCCACCCCCACCCTTTTTTTAAAAATCACTTTAGCCTCTAGGAACAACAGTACATATGGAGGGATCAAAAGATAAGACAGCTGTTGTCTACTGTTGCAATTGCTTCAAGACTGACATGCATTTCAATTAGTGGTATGGGGGAGGTAGTCACAAAAAGATATCTGGACTTGCTCCGTTCAGCATTTAGCCATTGCAAGCAAACATCAGGTTCCAGATCCTACTTCAGTGGGAGTGTTTTGGGTGGCATATCCATTATATTGTGTAAATATTGTCATTCCTTTGAGGACTGTAGACCAAGACAAGCTATTAAACATATAGGTGTATTTTGGTACGGAATATCACATGATCGGATGTCTCACATAGAATTCTCAGAGTTAATTTTTAAATCTTTTTTTTTAAAGGAAAAAGGAAAGCAAGCCTCTGCGCCTTGTAGTTGTGGAGATAGAATTCCACAGATAATAGTTGGATATGGAACAGTTATTGTGATAAAGCAAGCAAATTGAAAATATGCATAGGAAATATTTAATTTGTATGTGTCACACTCATTCATATTGCACCTTTTGGCTCAGTGGAATACAGTGGGCTCACCAGTGCTAATATATTAAAATGAAAATGTTGGCAGCTGAGTCTGAATTGTATCCTCATCAGTGGACTTGGCAGAATGGGAAAACGGCTGAACATAATGTTGTGTTCCTACGAAGGCCAGTACAGACTGTTGAAAATAAGACAGAATACTGTGCATGTGTCTGTGTTTACAGTTGTCAGACTGTGGAAGAGAGAGTGCTTCTATTGGTCACATGCCTCCTATACTGGAGCTTTCCCTCCTCTCTTCTGCTTTCTGGGCTTGGAAAACAGAAAAACACCAAGTTACTAGTAGTTTTTTTTCTTCTGACAACCATCTTTTGTTGTGAGATCTGAAAGAAACAGCCAGATTAACAGGGAAAATCTTTATTGAAGGTGAAATGATGAGATGTCATAACTTGTCCGCATAACCTTTTACAGCACTCTTTATTCTGTGCTCATTCACAACTGTGCCAGATCTAGTTCTGTTCAAATACAGCCTTCCTTCTTTGGATCCAAGTTCTCTCCCTCTTGTCCCTTCACTGAAATGCTGATGCCAAATTCATGACCTTACAGTTTCCGTGGTAACACTTACACTAAATGGCAGTGTGGGAGAAGCCAGGCTGTGAGGGGGAGTGTTTGGCAAAACATAAATTTGCAGCAGTTGCAGTGAGAAAGCCTGCTTGATAGTGCTTAAATGGATGGAACTATAATCATATTTCCCCTGACTCCTGCCACATTAACATTAGATTCCTCTAATCTTCTAATTATGCTGAGCTGCATGTCAGCAAAGTGCTCTTCTTGCCAAAGGCAAGCTCATCTTTAATGTGAGGACAAACCACTGTGATTGGATCTCTGTGGTGGCTAATTGGTACAGAGAGCTTTGATGCAACACCTTCCTCTGCCTCTCTTCTTTCCACCCTCGATACTGTTTGGCTCCAGCAGGGCAAACCAGGTCAGGGTTAGGCATTTCTTACACCAGCACAAGAACTTGCCCTGTCGCTCATGCCAGCACTGGAGCTTCTCTTGATGGTGGATTATGCCATTCTGTCTTTTTAATGGTGCAACATTTATTCGTCCAATACAGTTTACTACAAAATATGATAAAATTAGGTGCAATTGGCATAAAAATAAAGTTTATTGTTGTTGTTGTTGTTGTTGTCACTTATTTATAACAAATATTTGCATTGCGATACATGTGGTATCAACATCTATCATTTGCAGGATTAGTATGTTTTATTGCGACACACTAATTTCTGTCTGAGAAGCTCTGCAGAATGAGTCTAAGGAGAGCAACAATCATTGTATGTACAGGTTATTTGTTTGCTACATCTTTATCCAGGCTTCCTTATAAAAAGCTTTGCGAGCCTTACATTGTTCTCTGAATACCCCTTGCATTTTATCCAGGCAACAATTTCAATGTATTGTAACAATCCATGCCATTGATCTGATCAGTTGAAGGCCACCCTGGTATCTTCCTATGAGATTAACACTTCTGTTTTTTCATAGAAATATCAGTTATAAAGGCACTACAGGTGTTACAGTTTTATTACAGTTTGCCTATCTGGCCAACTGATTTCCTTTGATCTGTATTCCTGCATGAAGTGGGGGGTTGGACTTGATGTCCTTAAAGTCCCTTCTGACTTCACTATTCTATGATTTGTAGGTAACAGACATGAGTATATTTCCACTCCCCTGCGACCTTCCTAAATTTCAGAGCTCTCCACTGTACAGAGAATCATTTTGAAATTATTTTGTGACCATTTATTTTGAAAATTATTTTCATTTTCCCCTTATAAAGTAGAGGTTGTGAAATCTTAAAATTTTAGTCAAGGTTAGTCCATCTCTAAGGCAGAGTGAATCCTTGCTTAAAGTAACAGGTTGGGAAGTATGGCAGATTTTGTGTACAAATACACACACACTGTTCTGTTAAGGCCAGTAAACCCTCTCAAGAATTTTCACTTGCTCACCTTCACTGATGGTTGCTTGCTGGATCAGGCCAATCTAAAAATTATCCCACATTTTGGACACTACAGTCCATCAGAAATTGCCCAAGGGCCATTGTTTGACTTGCTCCTGTAATAAGCGTGGCATTTGCCATTACTGCTGTCAGCATTTGAAACCCCTAGTAGAAATGGGCACATATTTAAAAACACAGTGCAAAATGTGTTCAAAATCATTTATTCATTGATTTATATTCATCAAATACAATGACCCTGATGAATTTGAATTGATGATATTTTGGTGATTTTTGATTATTTGACTTGTCAACCCCTTTTGGGGCTTACTTGTCATAGGCCACTTTTGTCACTTTCCTGTCAGGCCCCAATTTGTGGGAGTAGAAAGTGGACATCTGAAACCCCAACTTCACCAAAATTGGATGGTTTATAGAGGAGAATCAAGAGAAGCCTCTGATATTTTGGTGTCTCTATAGCTGGGGGGGCAGCTTTCTAGGGGGGCTCTCTTGGTACATATCTCTGATACCAGAAACCCAAACTTCACAAAATATGTAGGGATTGTAGAGGAGAAGGCTACAGCATTTGGAGCTCTTTAGTCTGGAAAAAAGGCACCTGAAGGGGGATATGATTGAGATGTACAAAATTATGCAGGGCATGAGTAAAGTGGATAGAGGGAAGCTCTTCTCCCTCTCACAAAATACCAGAACTAGGGGACATCCACTCAAATTGAGGGCTGGGAGAGTAAGAACAGAAAAGAAAATCCTTCTTTATTCAGGGTGTTGTTAGCCTCTGGAACTCCCTGCCACAGGGTGTGGTGATGGCATCTGGCCTGGATGCCTTCAAAAGGGGATTGGACAGATTCCTGGAGGAAAAGTCCATAATAGGTTACAAGCAATGACGGGAATGTGTAATCTCCAGGTTTTAAAAACAAGGTACTTCAAAGGCCAGATGCAGGGGAGTAGTATCAGGAGACAGATATCTAGTCTCGTGCATTCCCAGAGGCATTTGGCATGGCCAGTGTGACAGGAAACTGGACTAGATGGGGCCTTGGCCAGATCCAGCATGGCTCTTATGTTTCTATGAAGGTTTTCTTTGATTTTGATATATCAAGGTGCTGGAGGGCATTTTAGAGGGTTTTAGAGACAAGACAAATGAACAAATCCATTCATCAGTTCATCAGCAGGAAGGTAAATTTGTGATTTGTCACTGTTGATGAATTAGGAATCACACCAAATCACTATTTTTTTTTATTCAGACTCATTGCTAACTCCTACTCAAATGTTCTAGTTTGTCAATTTACTGAGCCACCAAAGAACTCTCTATAATTTCAGCACTGTAGTTTGCACTATAATTTTATCCACTGCTGCTGCTTCTTAAAAAAGAACAACCTCTGGTTCATGAATGTGGGATATTGTGTTTCTGTATCCAACATTTTAAAAAGTCAGGAAATAGCCTGACATTGCTGTACAATACAGCAGACTGCTTAGGAAGAGTAGTGAATGCCTCCTTAGAACAGGGCAGGATTCCGGCATGCTTAAAGGAGGCAATAATAAAACCACTGTTAAAACAGCCCTTCTGAGACCCAACAATACTGAACAGTTACCGATCTGTATTGAATATCCCATTCTTAGGGAAAGTCCTAGGGCAGGTTGTGGCATCACAGTTTTAGAGGATTCTGGATGAGATAAACTACATAGATCCATTTCAATCTGGCTTCAGGCCTGGCTATGGGACTGAGACGGCACTGGGTTGCCTTGGTAGATGACTTACGCAGGGAAATGGATAGGGAATCAGTGTCCCTTTTGGTTTTGCTAGACCTCTCAGCTGCTTTTGACACTATAGACCATGGCATCCTCCTGACTTGTCTCTCTGAAATGGGAATCGGGGATACTGCACGAAAGTGGCTCCAGTTCTTCCTGCAGGAAAGAACACAGAAACTAGTATTAAGTGATTCATGTTCGACACCATGACCGCTGACCTGTAGAGTCCCCCAGGTTTCTGTTCTGTTTCCTATGTTATTTAACATCTATATGAAACCACTGGGGGAGATTATCAGGACTTTTGAGGTTAAGTGCCACCACTATGTCAATGATACCCAGCTCTACCTCTCATCACCTCTGAATTCTAAGGGAGCTACTACCTCAATTTTACATGAGTGTTTAGCTACAGTAACAAACTGGATGAGGATGAACAAAATAAAACTAAACCCAGAGAAGACAGAGGTGCTTGTGGTCAGTCGAAAGGGAGAACAAGAGATAGGGATACAACCTGCACTGGATGGGGTCACCCTCCAACTGAAAAAAGAGGTGTGCAGCTTGGGGGCTCTCTTGGACTCATCTCTGAGCTTGGATGCCCAGGTCACGACTGTAGCCAGGAGCACATTTGCACAATTAAGGCTAGTACACAAGTTACGCCCGTTTCTTGAGAAATCAGCTCTGGCCACAGTGACACATGCCCTAGTGACATCCCAGCTAGACTACTGTAATGCGCTGTATGTGGGGCTACTGACGAAAAGTTTCAGGAAATTTAATTAGGTCCAAAATGCAGCAGCCAGAATGCTGACTGGGGCGGGAGACAGAGATCACATTACATCCCTATTAAAACAGCTCCACTGGCTGCCAATCAGCTATCAAGCACAATTCAAGGTGCTGACCTTAACCTACAAAGCACTGTACGACCTGGGTCCTAGCTACCTCAAAAATTGAATCTCATAGTATGAACTGTCTCAGGGGTTAAGGTCATCAGGAGAGGCCTTTCTCTCCATTCCGCCACCCTCACAGGTATGTCACATGGGAACACATGTAAGGGCCTTCTCGGCTGCTGTGCCCAGACTCTGGAATTCCCTTCCTTTAGAGGCCAGGACTGTCCCATCTCTGATATCTTTCCAGAAACAGGCAAAGACCTTTCTCTTCAGGCAAGCTTTCCCTGAATGATGGACTACCTCTTATGTGTCTTTCATATGAATCTATAGCAGGGCTGTCCAACTTTGAACAGCCCATGGGCTCCTTTTGCCCATGGAACGTACACGCGGGCTCCTTTCCCAAGCACACAATCCTTGGGACTGCTCCGCTTGCTCCACCACCCCACCAAGCTCCGCAGTGCTGGTGGGAGCAGCGGAGGAGGAGGAGGCCCGCTCCCCCGTAATCACACCCCACCCACCAAGCTCCCGGCAGCGGAGGAGCACCCACTCGCCCCCCCTGCCAAAATCCGCGGTGGCGGCGCGACTGTTCGCCCCACCCACCCACCCTCCAAGCTCCCCAGCACTGGTGGCGGCGGCAGAGGAGGCGGAACGACCCCTCGCCCCCAAACCAAGCTCCACGGTGGTGACCCGCCCGCTTGCCCCCACCTCCCCAGCAGTTGAGGAGGAGCAACGTCCACCTGCTCCTACGCCAAGCTCCGCGGCGGCGGCGCGCCCACTCACGCCGCCCCAAGCTCCCCAGCATTGATGGTCCCGGCGGAGGAGGAGAAACGCCCACTCGCCCTGCCAAGCTCCGGTGGCCAAGCGCCCGCCACTCCCCACCCACCCAGCTCTCCATCAGCGGAGGAGGAGGAGCATCCACTTGCCCCCCCACCAAGCTCCACGGCTGCTTGCCTCCCCCCCGGCCAAGCTCCCGGCAGTAGCGGCGGAGGAACGCCCGCTCGCCCCACACAAGCTGCACAGCAGCGGCACATCCACTCATCCCCCCCACGACACATCAACCTCTGGCGCTGGCGGTGGTGGAGGAGGAGCGCCCGCTCACTCCCCCCAAGCTCTATGGTACTGGCATTGGCGGTGGCGGCAGAGTGCCTGCTCGCCTTCCCCCCCACGAGGAGGAGCGCCCCCAGGTCGGGAGGTGGGCGGGGACCTGGCGGGCGACTTCTTAGCACCTGGTGGTTGATGGCAGCCCTGTGGATCACATAGACGTTGTGTTTATAACCACTTATAACCTTGTGTGATTACATTGACACTATGTTCTTCTTCGTGGTCTTCTGTGATTGCCACAACGGGTTAATGTGCGCACGCACAGTAGACCTCAGAATCTTCTGGAAAGCTATAAAATTGAAGGACCTCCCACCCTATAAAGTCAGGCTCCACCCTCCTCCTACCTCAGTTCCTTCTTTTCTGCCGCTTCAGTAGCACCTCATGTACTCTTCTCCGTGAGTTTTTTCTAAAACAAAAAAAGAAAAATATTTTTTATAGATCTACCATTATTTTTTGTTCTTTGCCGTATTTTTAAGAAGGAACCTCCCTTCCCTTTTTTTTCTTTTCCTTTCTTTCATCCCCCCTTCCCCTTCGGGGGGAAGAATCCCTTTCCCGCCAGATTTTTATGGCCTTTGCTGCGCCGTTTAAGTGCTGCAACTCCTGCCGGAATAAGATTGCCGCCTCTGACGGGCACTCTCTTTGCCTGTTTTGTTTGGGAGAAAGCCATCTGTCCGCTTCTTGTGCCCACTGCCGAAATTTTACCTTCGTTCCCGCCTTCAGAGACTAAAATATCATCTCTGGGAACAATCACTCACACCAGCCATGGCTTCTTCTTCGGCTCCCTCCGATCTCCCAACGAACACAATGGCTCCTACCCAACCCTCCACCTCCACTGGAGGTCAATCGGCAGCGCCTAGAAATAAATCCTACAGCTAAAGCCAAGCCCTCCAAGTCGGACAAACGGGCGCATAAGTCGGCCGCGCGACCCAGCCCTCTACCACAACAGTTAGAGGCTACCCCTAGACCTCCGGAAACAACTGAGGTTGACCAGGGCAGAGCGGGGCATGCCGTCGCTCCCCCGGGCGGCCCTCCTAACTCGCTTGTTTGGGGTGATAATTCATCAGAGTTGCCACCTCTCCTGCAAGGCTCTCACCCCACCCTGGCCGACCGCTGCAGCGCGTCTATTGGCTCGTCTTTTCCAACATCTCAACCTCGGCATGAAACTCCGCTGACTGTCCAGCAGCACCGCCACCGTTCCACCAGCCCGTCTTCCACCTCAGGCTCACCACGCCACGCCAGCCGGAGACGGGGACGCTCCACCTCATCGAGACGCTCTGCCAGAGACCGCCCTCTATGCCGTCGTCATTCCCATCACTCAGCCTCGCCTGGGCGGCATGGCTCGCGGTCACACCCCCCAACCAAGAGGCGCCGACGCCGCCCTTCTGCCTTGATGGAGCGGTCACACCTTTCAACCACCACCAGGCGACGTCAGTGCCATTCCGCTTCGACAGAGCGATCCCGCTTCTGAACAAATGACCGGCAACAACGCCACCCTTCAGCTTCGACAGAAAGAACCTCTTCCCGCGGTCGAGAGTATGCCACCCGAACCTCGGCACACCGACCACGTCGCTCCCACTCCCACTCAACCTCATCCTCGGCGGACTCTGACGCTCGTCACCAGCGAAAACGTCGCCGTCATCGGGAGGGCTCTTTCACCTCCTACTCTGATGAAGTTCCATATGACAGGCGATTTCGCTACGACCACCCACCACTGGTCTATTGGCATCCGGACTATATGGGCTTTCCACCTCATGCCTCGTATAGATGCCGCCATAGATCTCGTTCAACTGACTCTTTGGCTGCCTCTGCTAGTCATAAGTCTCCTCCTCGACATTGTCCCAGGCCTGCTGAAACTGCCGCCCCATCAATGACCAGGCGTCCTGAATCGCCTCCACTTCCCAACACTGTGGCTCCTTCTACTCCGAGGACTTTACCTGCTGGCGCTGTCCCTCCCGCGCCACCACCTCAACCTGATCGCTCTGTTCCACAGCCCACCTCGATGACTACGAGAGCCACAACACAATCTCATCATGGTACGCCTTCAGAACACCTGGCAGCCTCTGCTTCCCAGGACGCAGACCCGTCCTATTCTCCATCCAGAGACACCATTGATTCGGACTCCTTTGATTCACAGTCTACTCATTCAGGGGACTTTCAACTGCACTCCCCGACTCCAGATTCCAACGTTGCTGATGACCACGCTCCTTCTCCCTCTGAGGACTATAAATCTTACTCCTAAATGATTACCAAAAGTGCAAAGGCACTTAATTTAGCAGTGGTGCAACTTCCACTAGATGATGACGACCAGGTGTTTGACGACATTTCCTTGGAACAGGCTCCAACTTGCAGGCTGGCCTTCATCAAGCCCATGCTACATTTAATTAAGGAATCTTGGGAAAAGCCATCATCATCCTACCAGATGCCGCGCAGAGTGGAAAACCTGTACAAAACCCATGGTGACCATACTTCCTTCTTGCAGAAACATCCACTCCCAAATTCTTTCATTGTGAACTCTATTCAGAACAGGGCACATTTTCGATCCTCCACTGCTCCCTCCAACAAGGAGGGACAAAAACTAGACATGCTGGGCCGTTGCCTATACTCTCTCTCCTCCTTTATCATTAGAGTAGCTAACTATTCTGCTGCAATGGGAGCTTATCTATGCAACGTTTGGAATAAGATGCAACCTCTCCTAAATCTACTACTGGAAGATCATTGCACTAGAGCCCTAGGTTCATACTAAGACATCATGGCATTGGCTAAACATCAGAGACTTGCAGCCAGACACACCATCGATGCTGCAGCCAAGCAACTGGTCACAATCATTGTCCTTTGCATGCACGCGTGGCTCCGTTCCACCACTGTTCCGGATGATTCCAGAGCCCGCATTGAAGACCTCCCCTTTGATGGAAAGGGGCTATTCGACCCCCAAACGGATGACATACTTGCCAAGCTGAATAAGTTGAGCAAGACCTCACGCTCCTACTCTTACCAGAACTCCTATAGATCTTACCGCCGGCCTTGGAGACGTACTTCTTTCTATCAGAGATACTTACCTGAGAGGCAGCGTTTCCAGCCTAATACGGGCTCTTCTAATCGTTATACTGCTGGCCGACCTCTCAACCATCCTTCTCAACGTAGACCTGACAGGAAAAACAAAAACAGTTTTTGACTTCATTCACCCCCAAGCTTACCACCCTCAGCCCCAAGGATGCCTCACCCGCTTAGCCCCCCATCTCTCTACATGGACAGCCATCACCACCGACCGATGGGTACTAAACACCATTGCCTTCGGCTACTTCATAGAATTCCGATACTTACCTCCCTTGGGTCATGTTTGTGCCACGACACCATCCACGCCCCTCCGAGAAGAGGTACAATCCCTTCCTGCAAAAGGATGCGATAGAGACTGTAAATATCAGCGATCTGAGGCACGGATATTTTTCCCGATATTTTGCTGTCCCAAAGCGAGATGGGGGTCTTCGCCCCATTCTAGATCTCAGAGGACTAAACGTCTTCCTTGTCAAAAGGCGTTTCCACATGGCATCCTTAGACACTATCATTCCCCTCTTAAAAGCAGGCAATTGGTTTGTCGTTATCAACCTAAAAGATGCCTACTTTCATGTTACTATTGCTCCTGCACACCGCTGTTACCTCCGTTTCCTGTTGGACAATACCGTTTACCAGTTCAAATCCCTTCCCTTCGGTCTTGCCTCTGCACCAAGAGTTTTTACCAAGGCCATGGCCCCGGTCGTTGCTTTTCTCAGACTGCAGGGCATTACTGTCTTTCCCTACCTGGACGATTGGCTCCTGGTTTCACCTTTATACCGCCAATCGCTCCAGGGCTTCCGTTTCACCCTTTCCCTGTTGACAAGCTTGGGACTACAGGTGAATTACAAGAAATCTTCTCTTACCCCCTCTCAACAAATGCCGTACATTGGAGCTCTCCTAGACTCTATCGTAGGCCGAGCCTTTCTTTCCGTGGACAGAAGAGAAAAGATCATTGCAGCGGTTCTCCAGGCCCAACACCATCCCAAAGTTTCTGCAAAGTTTGTTCAAAAATTATTAGGCCTTATGGCTTCTACAACATCCACGGTCCAATACGCCCGTCTTCGCATGAGGCCCATCCAATCCTGGTTCCTTTCGATCTTCGATCCTATTTCAGACGACCCCAGGACAATCCTCAACATACCAGAATGCCTCCTCCAGCCCTTAGCGTGGTGGGCAGACCTGGCAATCCTATCCACCGGCATTTCAGTCGCGCCCCTCATCCTGCAAGAACAAGTCACTACCGACGCCAGTCCCATCGGCTGGGGCGCTCATTGCAACAATCTGCAAGTGCACGGCCTATGGTCACCTGAACAGGCGACTCTTCACATCAATCAACTAGAGCTTTTGGCAGCTACTTATGCACTGAAGGCATTTCTACCGGTCATACAAGGAAAAGCCATCCAACTAGTCACCGACAATACCACAGTGATGTTTTACATAAACAAACAGGGAGGAACGCACTCACCATCACTGCTAGATCTCACTATTCGACTTTGGAACTGGTGCATTCGGCACAACATCACTCTGGTGGCCATTCACGTGTCCACCCGAGAAAACGAGATCGCGGACTCTCTCAGCCGCTGGACCTACAACACTGACGAATGGTCCCTCCATCCTACAGTCTTTCATCAGATCACAGCCCGCTGGGGAATACCACAAATTGACATGTTTGCTTCCAGGCAGAATGCCAAATGTCCCAGGTTTTGTTCAAGAGCAGGACGGGACCCTTGGTCTCTGGGCGATGCATTCCTGGTTCCCTGGACTTGGGACTTCCTCTACCTATTTCTACCGATCCCCCTCCTCCAGAGAACAATAGTCAAGCTCAAACAGGAAGGAGTAGATGCCATACTGATAGCCCCGTGGTGGCCACGTCAAACTTGGTTCCCAGCTTTGAGGGACATCGCGTCGGAGCACTACCGCCTCCCTCTCTGCCACGACTTACTCTCTCAGGACAACTTCAAAATTCTCCACCCACAGCCAGACACCTTACACCTCACGGCTTGGAGAATTTTCCTCCGTTGAGGACATAATTCAGTCATCTTAAAAACCTTCCACCAGGGCTCTTTACAATTATAAATTCAAGGTATTCAGAGCCTTTGCAACATCACGTGGCCTACCTTCTATCTCCACTTCGGTTGACGTGCTTTTATCCTTTCTTCAACACCTTGCTTCAGCGGGTCGCTCGATCTCCACCTTGAGAGTGTATGTTGCTGCCATTGTAGCCCAACAGCCTCGGCTTCCTCACACCTTTTTCGACACCCTAAGGTAAAGGACTTCTTGAAAGGTCTACGCAATATCACACCGCATCATAATCTACCAACACCACAGTGGTCCCTGACTTTAGTGCTCTGTCAACTAATGAGACCGCCCTTTGAACCCCTAGCCAAGGCTTTGGACCAGCTGTTAACCTATAAGACTCTTTTCCTTGTCACCATTCCGTCGGCCAAACCAGCGGGAGAGCTCGCTGCCCTACGTATGGATGCTCCATTCTTGCAATTTCACCCTATTAAGGTGACCTTATTTACTGACATTTCGTTCTTGCCCAAAGTTGTATCCCAGTTTCATGTTTCTCAACCCATCCATTTGCTGACTTTTTTCCCTAATCCATCAACAGATTTGGAACATACTTTGCACTCCCTAGATGTCAAACAGGCTCTTTCATATTACCTAGATCGAACTGCCTCCTACAGGGCATCCAAGCGACTTTTCACCTGCTACTACAGCCAAAAACGAGGCCAGCCCATGTCGGCCCAAAGCATTTCGAAATCTATTGTCCAGCTGATCACATTGGCTTACCAGCTTGCTAACACTCCACTACCTGCTGGAGTCCGAGCACACTCGACTAGAGCCATGTCTACTTCCACTGCATTCCTGAAGGGGGTTTCTGTTCCGGATATTTGCAAGGCCGCTACATGGTCATCCGCTTTGACCTTTGCATCTCATTACTGGCTGGACACCAGGGCTCGTGCTGAGACAACTTTTGGCCGGTCTGTGCTGTCTGCAGTTTTGCCGTGACTACCCACCTCCGGTAAGTGCAGCTTGCTAATCACCCATTGTGTGCAATCACAGAAGACCACGAAGAAGAAAAAGAGGTTACTTACCTGTAACTCTGGTTCTTCAAGTGGTCACTCTGTGATTCCACACAAACCCGCCCTCCTTGCCCCCTCTTCCGTCACGTCATGCTGTCTAATTTTCTGTTTGGTACTCGGGACAGCGGCGTAAAAGCGTACGGAACTGAGTTAGGATGAGGGAGGAGCCTGCCTTTATAGGGTGGGAGGTCCTTCAATTTTATAGCTTTCCAGAAGATTCCGAGGTCTACTGTGCGTGCGCACATTAACCCATTGTGTGGAATCACAGAATGACCACTCGAAGAACCAGAGTTACAGGTAAGTAACCTCTTTTTTTCAATGTAAGTTTTCATCACTCATAACTTTACATGGAATTTTACTTTCCTTTTGACTGCTTGCATTGTCTTTTAGCTTTAATGTAATGTTGTCTTGTAATATTGCTATAAGATGTTCTTCAATTCCCTGTTCCCAATACCTGTACATGTCTTAATTGTACTGAATTGTATATTTTCCCTCATTACTGTAAGCCACCTTGGGTACTTTTCCAAGGCGAAAGGCGGGGTAAAAATACTCTAAAATAAATTAATAAACAAATATCATGTGTGTATTGCCAGCAGGAAAAAGAATGCCAAGATTTACAAAACAAAGGGTAGCATGAATGTTGACAACACCAACTGCAGCAGTCAATATGTTTTCAAACAGTCATTCTCTCCCCCTCCCTCTGTCTCTACCTCTCTCCTTAATTTTTTATTTTTTTAAAAAATGTATGTTTTATAATTTATTTTATATTTGGCATGGAACTTTCAGAAGCTCTTCTCACATTTCTGCTTCCCCCACCCTTAAACAAGGATACAACACAAAATAGATGAATAGAAACAGAAGAGAAAAGTTTTCAGCCTGTGCAATGTGCCAGCCCTCCCCCCCCCAAAAAAAAAACAGCATATGACCGCCATTGAGAGTGGCTGGCCTATGGAAAACTCTCTTGTGCTCACTACCACTCACAAAGTGACACCATGCAAAGGAAAATCCCAGGAACTGACTTTTTCCCATTAGTTCACCACTTCCCACCCAAACTCAAGGCAATTGTCAGGATAGGTTTTCAATAAATGTGAATGCTCAAGTGTAGTATGAAAGTTAAAAGGGGGTTAATAAGTAAGGATAATTTTAATTATATTTGAGGAGAAAGTATTAATGTTATTTTAATAAAGGGAAAGAGACATGCATCTGTGCAAGAATCTATACTGTTGTTGACCGGAAATGCAACTCCATAAAGGAAGGATAAATTGGTTACCACTATAAATGATCCTGGGGGCACAATTTGGATAACTGTGTTTGTAGTTTTGTGTTGCATAAAAGAAAAATAGCTTTGGCTATTTTTGTTTTGTGTTTATAAAAAGATTTTAAAAATAAAAATAAAAAAATTAATTCAAAGCAAAAAAGAAAAGCATGCTGCTTAAGGCACTCTGGGTGGTTTACAGTTTAATTATGCAGGCTGCACATCTCCCTCCCCCAGCAAGATGGGTACCCATTCTACAAACCTTAGAAGGATGGAAGGCTGAGTCAGCCATGAACCGGCTACTTGGATTAATCCCTGGGTTTTGAATACAGTTTAGCTGCAGTACAGCAATTTAACATCTGTGCCACATGGCTTTTCAAAGCACACTTCTTCAGTCTTTAACCTGTTTCCCCTATCAGTCTCTCTCTCTGTTTGTGTCTTTCAGATTTCTCTCTCAGACCCCAGGCTGCAAAATCACTTTCCCTGGATCTCTCTACATCAGACTGCTCACAAACATAATCGTTATCCATTTTCTCTCCAAGCCAATCATGACCATTGTTACCAACATTCTATCTCACTCACTCACCCTTCCATGTCACATACTTACCAAACCATATAAACAACCTAGGCACCACAATAGACTAATAATGCTAGAAGGGACTGTAGTATCAATGAGCACATACCCCAGCTAATGGAGAAAACCCTCACCTAAAGCCTTCCTGGACAGGTGGCCATCCAACATCTGTTTATCGACCTGGAATGTTGGATCGCCCAACAAGGCAGTGCATTTCATGGTCAAACAGTTCTCACAGTGAGGAAGTTCTTCCTGATGTTGAGTTGAAATGTCCTTTCCTGTAAAATAGATCCATTATGTTCAATCCTACCCTCTGGGACTTGTTCATTTTCCCATGTGACAGCCCAGCTCCCTCACCTGTTCCTCATGGAGCTTAATTTCCAAATTGTTTGCCATCCTAATTACTCTCTGAACACATTCAAAATTTCCAAAATATTCTTAAACTGTGGTGCCCCAAAACTGGACACGGTATTTCTGCGTTACGCGTGTACTAATCAGCTGTTGCTTTAAGAGGCTGCCCTATATATTTCAGTGACATTTTTGAGGTTTTCAAGAAGTCTGGAATAGAAATAACTAGACTTAACCATGAATTACTTTGCTTGCCAAGGTAACCATCCATCCCTCTCTGAACCTTTCATTAAGTAGAGTTTGCTTCAATTTAAGTAGACTTAATCTGCTCAGAACCATCTATTCCTATTCAAAGAGCCGGGTTTCACAGTAATATAGAACTTTTTGTAGTCTGATTCACTCCTATCAGCAGAACTGAAAAGAAAAACAAAGCAAAACATTAAAAACCTACTCTGATTCATTATTAGCAGCACAAGTGTGCAAAAGAAGCAAAAAAAAAAACATAATGGGAACATACAGCACCTGTCCTACTGTACCATCTAGTTCACTGCATATACTGTTATTTTCCAGATTCCAGAAACCCCATCTCCATGGTGGGAGTATCTGCAGGCCTACAGCATTGAAAGATCTTGTGCAAAAGTGGGTAGAATACTTGATGGCCAATGGGTGGAGTTGCACGTTTAAAACTCAATACAATTGATTTTCATGTGGCCCTAAGCAGTTTAAATCTCTCTCTCTCTCTCTCTCTCTCATGGGTGAGGAACATTTCTCTTGTTTATACTGTTAAAAATTTAAGCTATTTCAGGTTGTGATTTTGGATGCATAAAGCAAAAACACCTATGAGGGATACCACTCAGGTCCTACTGAAGCAATTTATTTATGTTTTATTCGAGGAGAAAGGCGGCATAAAAATAAAGTTGTTGTTGTTGTTGTTGTTGATGATGATGATGATGATGTTGATGATGATGATGATGATGAAGAAGAAGAAGAAGAAGAAGAAGAAGAAGAAAAGGAAAATGCTTTTCTGAGGAGCAAAATTTCTAGATTAGGTCATGGCGAAACATTCTTCTTTTCCAAGCTTTGCACGTGCATAGAAGGTATTCATTAAAATGTGATTAAAATGCACACCTATAAAAGCTTTCAGGGTATCATGTTTTCCTCGTCCAACTATTTAACTATGAACAGCTGTTAAACCTATGTATAGCAGTAAAAGCACTAAACTTTCCAAAATTTAACACATTCATCTAAAAAATAAATAGCATGATATCGGGAAGGCTCCTATTAACAAAACAAGCAAATAAACAAAAGCAAAAAAGCAACCCTCTTGGGGGAAAGCCTAATTCAAAAACTAAGAAGAAAAACAGGTAAGAATTTGAAGCAGGTGGCTAAAAATGCAGAGAGTGCTCATAATTCCGAAATAGTTAAATACCTGAGTCTTTTTGCACCATCCCAGTCCACTGATAATTTACTAAATGACTCAAGGGCAGATATCTTCAGTATATCACAACTATGCTAGAATGCATTGTTGCATTCATATCTAACACCACATGTTAAATTAGTCAAACTTTTCCCTTTCAGCATTCTTAATTGCCCAGCTTTCATATCCATATAGTGTAATCTGGAATACTATAGTATGGATGGCCCTGGCCTTGGGTTTCCAGCAACATGCCTTTATGCTTTAAGATCTTTTAAACATCCTAGCTGTACCAATTGAACAGCATAGAGCTGTAAATAAACTAAACAATGTCTGCAGTGCTATAAGAAAAGATATACCGTATATCACATAAGTGGATACACTCCCCTCACATTTCATGAATATTTCAGTACAGTGGTGCCTTGGTTAACGAGCGTAATATAAAACGCTTGTATATCAAAGCAAATTTTCCCATGGGAAATAATGGAAACTCTGATGGTTTGTTCCACAGTCCAAAAATATTTATACAAAAATGATTACAATATTGTAATATAATACAAAATACTAAATAAAATACATAATACGGTACAAAGAACAATAAAAGACATTAACCTGCATTTGAAAACCTTTGTGGCAGGTGCAGAAGAGGTGGGGAAACATCTGTGGAGGGGGCTGTTTTAAAAATGGAGCAATGGGAGAAATCCCAGCTAGAGTAGAGGAGGGGGGAAGTCTCTCTGGAGGGGGCTGTTTTAAAAATGGGGTGATGGGGTGGGGGTATCCTGGCTGTAGTGGTGGTGGCAGGGATGGTGGGGAGAGGCCTCACAAAGTGGCCTCTTTGGGGATGGGGGTTGATCAGGGTGGCAATTGTTTGTACATTTGCAGAGCCTGTTCCTCTTCCTTCAATTCTGCTGCTGCTGTTGCCTGAAGCAGAAACTGAAACAGAGGATCACCCACTGCCAGCAGAAGGGGAAGTGATGCCATTGGCATAGAGAACTTTTGATTATGTGACACACATGAGATTGCTCATATATCAAGACACTGCTCATTAATCAAGGCAAACATTTTCAGACATTTTTGCTCATTAATCAAAATGCTTGTAAAGCAAGTTACTCATTAACCAAGGTACCAGCGATTTAAACATTAATGGCTGTGTGCTGCATTATTTTAAGGGGGTAGCACATTTACACTGTTATACAAGATACATACTCGCTGCTTTACATTGTGTCCAAGTGTCGTTTCTTCAGTGTTGTCACATGAAAATATATACTAAAATATTTATAAAAAGTGAGGTGGTATATTCTCTTCCGTGATATACAGTACTGTATTGCCAGGAATGTTGGAAATGATGCAGGGTGGTTGTCCATGTTCTGGGACAGGGCATGAAAGTAGTTGGTGTCCCTCTTTTGAGCTGTGGGATGTGATGGCCATCAGAGAATGGAGGAAGTGAGATGTCTATAGCTGAATGGCATGCAGAGACACAACAGTTTATATAGAGATAGATGGTCATAGCCTTTGGCTTTGTGGGTTGACTGGAGGGAAAGGACTTTGAAGAAGTGGTCTGAGAAGCTATTGCCTATTGGAGGAGTGAGTGACACCAGAATGTTCTTGCATATTTGCAAAGTAAAATAAAAGATTTTAAAGACACAGTCAACGGCATTGTAATTGAATTCTACAGTTCTGCCTCTGGAGCTTCTTAGTGGTCAGTAAAATAGGGCAAGAAGATAGTTACAGTTTTACCCAAAGGTAAGAAAGATATAGCTTCCCTAACAGATGGCTATTCACATTTTTCTCTCGGATAAATATATATATTTCCCAATAACTGCATCCTGGAAGAAAATATTTTAAGTAGGAAGGCAATGCTCCACTGTAAAAGAAATTATTTGGTTTTAGTTGATATACTGCAGGGTGTATGACGGTGACCAAAGGAAGATCTGGTTTCTTTTTCTTCATTTCTTTTGGACCCAAGTAGCCAGCCTTTTGGTTTATGCGAAGCATTTTCACCAACTTTTCCGCACAGACAGGGCACAGAAAGAATTCAGCAAAATAAACCCTTTGTCAGCAGTTGTTGCGGCGCATATGAATCATAGCTGAAAGAGACAGGAAGCAGCTGAACGGGAGACAGGCAGAGGGAAGTGTAAGAGTGGGGCACAAAAGCCAAGTAACATTAAATCATGAGAATACAGCCCTTCAAAGCGATTCCACAATCATCAATTAATGCTGCCATTGTTCTGAAATGTCTTGTGATTTATATTGGTTGTCTGAAACATTGTTCAATCCACCTGAATGCCAGAATGGATTGCAGTCTAATTGTCATTTTTGGTTTTTTAAAGATTCCAGATTACGGACTTTACCTCCCTAGTGTATCCAGAACCAAGAGTCTTTTGACATGTGTAACTGCAGACCTGAGTTTTCAATGTGGAGGATGAGGCCTCTAAAGGCAATTCCCCCCCTTTTGCAAATACAGAGTAAACACTTGTTTGTTACTGCTCTTCTTTCCTGGGGATTATTTAATTGTCTTTGTAGCATTAAAACTGTATCAGTTGAGCTGCTATCTCACCTGGGGTTCAATCCTGATCTTCTGAAGGTCCGGCTTTTCCTCTTCGTCCCATCACGTGATTGAATATGCGAGACAAGAGTTCCCACATCCCAAACTGTGTTTTTTTAAAATTTTAAAATGCAGTTCAGCCCCCTTGGCCAGAAGGTGGCACTATCATTTGAAAAAAATGGGCCACTTGGCTGGGGGAAATTAAAACCCAGGGCACCGCATGGAGCTTCCTGTTGCTCCGATGCTGCAGAGAAATTTAAAAAAACAGTGCCGATCGGCCCCAGGAACAGCCAGTCGGTGCTATGAACCCAGATCATCTGCATGGTCCCACAGTGTCTGCTTCCTTAAAAGGTGGATTATCAAAGTGAGGCAAAAAATTCCCTACCTCTCGGGTAAGTAAAAAAACCCTTGCTTAAAGGGGCATTACCCGGTTTTCTTTTCTTTTCTTTTTTTCAAAAAGCCCAGTGGCCATGGGGACGGCATTTTTAGACACGGTTTATCTAATAAATTAAACTGCTTTTAAAGGGACATGGGACCGAGCCATTGGAGAACATTTAGCACAGTCATTGTTTCTTTTATCCCATTTATTAGTGTACTTGATTAAAATTGCCAGTTAATCACTATTTAATCCATCTAATTTTGACATAGTGACAGAATGTATTGATATCCTGTGTGTGAATTTTGACACGAGTACAGTGTAAAGGGGTGCTTCACTTCTGCTAGAGATCTGCTGTATTTTCTGTTCCAAGTGTTTTGTATCTTTGTTGCAGGTGCAGATTCACTATGCAGAAACAGTTTCTGTCTCAGTGATGAAAAGCTAAATTCTCCAACTCTGTCTGCTCCAGTTGTATCTGCTCCAACAGTAGCTTCTCAAAAAGGTAATAACTTAGCCAAGACAGTTGTTTAATTCTCAAGAGCACAATAGTCCTCCTAACCAATGAGTTAATGCTGAGTATCCGCTTCCTATTTGAGCTAAATGGTCATGGGCCAATAGCAAAACCCTCAGTGTGTAGATTCCTGAATGCTGTGATCACCTTTAAGTGTTCCACTGAAGATGTTTTTATGAGTGAGAAGCTGTTGTCCAAGTCTTGGTACTCACAAATAACAGCCCCTGATACTATGCCAGTTCAAACATTCCATTGTGATAATATCCCACAGTACAGATAGACAACATGTGTCCCATGAACTAGATGCACCCATTTTGTGTCCCAGCACTCCTAGAGTCCCGTAGACCACCTCCCCCCATTTTAGAATTTCAGGTAGCCTTATCCTCTTGGGAGTATAATCCGTGAACTGCAGACAAATCTGAAAAATAATCCCTAGCCCTATTAAGATTGGTTACTTCTCTAGAATCTAGATACTCTGGACATGTGTGTGGATCAGGAATATCAGTCAATGCCAAGCCTGATTTCTGACATTTGATTCCATGTTAAGATAGAACTGTAGGACAAAGGAAGTAAGTCTGGAGCAATATATTAAATTAGTGCTGTGTGTTTCCTCTACTACCAGGTAAGCACCATGTTTCTACACAACAAACATTCAGGGGAAAGGGTTCTGCACATGATGACACAATTTACAATCAGCATCTCTTCAGAATCTTTCCAGAAGTTAAACAGGAACAATTTGGTTTCTTGGACCATGGTTTGATATCTCATTCAGATGGGCAATTGGGCAAGGATGGGGTTCATGCACCTCACCACTAATGGTAGGAATATTTTTGCAAAGAGGATTGAAAATTTAATGAGAGATTTAAACTGAGTTCTCAGTGGGAGGGAGAAAATCTTCTTAAGGGTAAGAATCCAGAAGGGGTGGTGAGGAATAGCCCAAATGATGCAGTAGGAACAGGAGAAGGAGTATTACAGTCCAACATTGCGAGGAAAAATAGGTTAAGCAAAGTGCTTGTAAAAGGACACTCATCTTTAAATGTCTCTACACCAATGCACAGAGCATGGGAAACAAACAGGAGGAGCTGGAACTCCTAATACAGCAAAATAAATATGAGATAATTGGCATTACTGAAACCTGGTGGGATGAGACTTATGATTGGAGTGTAGTTATTCGAGGGTATAACCTGTTTCAGAAGAACAGGCCTAGTAAAAAAGGAGGGGAAGTAGCCTTATATACACGTAAAACTCGAAACAATTAGAATATTGTGCAAATGTTCATTTATTTCAGTAAGTCATCCTAAAAGGTGAAACTAATATATGAGATAGACTCATTACATGCTAAGTGAGATATGTCAAGCCTTACTTTGATATAATTGTGATGATTATGGCGTACAGCTTATGAAAACCCAAAATTCTCTTTCTCCCTCCTTGCTGGAATGTGGGGTATTGTCTGGAATATTCCATCTCAGACAAGCCTCCAAAGCAGAGGGAGGAGTGAGTCATAAAAGTTTTCAAAGGAGCAAAACATTTCGATCCCTCAAGAAAAGAAGTCCAGTTGCCACAACTCAACTTCCAATTAAAAGGACTTGTTTTGCTTGTTTGGCTTACTATGTTATGTCTCTGTACATGCATAAATTCAATATTGCTTTTGATTATAAATCAGTGCTGTGCTTATTTTTCTAGCAAAACTTGGAGATACAAAAGAACTAGAAGACTTTATTGCTGATCTTGATAGAACCCTGGCAAGTAAGTAGGAACCTGCTGCAAGATGATTTGCTGCACACCAATCAAATCCTGGGACTGTTGTATACAATTTCTTATTTGTTCCTATTATATACATATAGATTTGGACAGTAAGAATGAATGGATTACATTTATCTAAAACATGAATGTTCATGTTGGCAATATGTTAGATGACTTGAGGTTTCAGGTATGGTACTAGAGCAATCTTTTGCTTCCTTAAGCATCTTCACATTCTTTTCTGTTCTACTGTTAAAAGTAAATTAGCTCAGAAGTGGCCTTAGAGCAAATGACAGCATCACATTAATATTTCTCCTATCAAATTTTCTTAACAGGTATGTGAAACAAGCGGTTTTGGCACAGTGCCTCCTCTTCAGGAGGCTGGACCTGAGCTAAGACCTGCTTTCTTCCATTATCTGATGTGACAGAGAAATACCTGCATTTCACAAGCATGCTGCCAGCTGGTTCCTCTTCTAAACCATCAAAACTCTTGTCTTTTACTGAGAGATAAAAATAACTAATGTGCTTATGTTGTACTTAATAATAAAATATAGCCTAATAATAATAATTTAAAATGTGTTTAATAAGAGTTTTAAGTTTTTAATATTATATAGTTAACTTTAATGTTTTTGAGTTACAATATATTTTTGTATAATAATAAAATCTGAATTGGAATTAAAAGTAGCAACAACCAATATTTGGTTTAAATAGGATGCCAAATGTTTTACTGATAGCTGATGTGGTGGAGTGTTGCACCAGGAGGTCCAAATGCCTGCTCAGCTATGAACGTTCACTGGGGTTTGTGGTGGGGGTAGTAATGGTTCCCTCATTGAACACCTCACATACCTTGAAAACCCTAGAAGGACTCAAGTAGTTTATATCCACATCTCATTCTTTCCCCCAATAAGCTCACAGTTGCCTCCTCTTCATTCAGATGCCAAATTCTTCAGGTCCCTAGGGCCATTTTTCAGATCATTCACCTGCTATGGCCATATTCACTGGCGGCGGTGGGGGGGCTGAATTAAGAGGAGGAGAGGAGGATGGCTAAAGGGATAATTGTCATTTTTGTTTTAAAAAGCCATCATTATGCAAGTACCTAGATAACAATGCAGTAATAACCAGAAGCCAACACAGATTAGTCAAGAACAAATCATGCCAGACTAATCTGATCTCATTTTTCGATCAGGTAACCTCCCTTGTAATCAGAGAGAAAGCTGTAGATGTAATATATCTCAAATTCAGCAAAGCTTCTGACAAAGTTCTCTATGATACCCAGTTTAGCAAGCTATCTAGGTGTGGGCTGGATAAATTAAATATAAGGTGGATACACAATTGGCTACAGAATCATACTCGGTGATGATTAATGGCTCCCCTCAGTGGGGTACTTCAAGTGGGAAGAGGTAATAAGGGGGTACCCCAAAGCTCAATCTTGTGTGCAGTGCTCTTCAACATTTTTATTAATGACTTGGACAAGGAAGTGCAGGAAGTGTTTGTCAAATTTGCAGAAGTCATATAGTTGGAAGGAAAAGCTGATCTGACGTTGATAGGCTGCAGAACAGGGCTGAAACCAACAGAATGAAACCAAACCCTGTGAGGAAAGACTAAAAGAGCTGGGTATGTTTAGTCTTGAGAAAATAAGACTGATGGGCAAGACATTAGGACTTTTCAAACATTTGAAGGGCTGTCATACAGAGGGACAGGGTCTGTTGTTGATCATCCCAAAGTATAGGACATGCAACAATGGGATTAAGTTATGAGAACCCATCTTGACTGTTAGAGAAGTATGGCCAAAAAAAAGCAGCCCAAACTGCTGGTTTAGTGGTTTGTGCTGATCTCCAGTCTATGTTCTTCTTTCCCTCCCTCCCTCCTCCACAGCTGCCTACTGCATGTGGGAAGATTTGTAACATGGCTCTTGAGGTCTCTTCCAACTCTTCTATGATTCTAACCTATTTATCTCCCCAATGTGTGGATTTCTGTAGGGAAAATTGAATCAAACAACTGCTGACTTACCTCTCAGGAAGGTTTATTATCCAGAACCCGGTTCTTCTGAACATAATGTATCTGTTGATTGTTAGCAGTAAGTTGAACTGGAAGATTCATATAATACTTTCTCCTGTCATGTGCTGTCAATTAGGAACTGAGTTATAGTGACTCTATTGGGGCTTTCAAGAAGATAAGTGAAATATTTAAGGAGTGGCTTTACCAGTTCCACTCTCCCAGTGAGTTTCCATGGCTGAGGAGGGATTTGAACTGAGGCCCCCGAGTCCTAGTCTACCATTCTGTTCACTATGCCACACTGAGTGTCCCATAACAATGCCACTTCAGAGATGCAATTTCACTGTTTCACTACCTACACAAGGGGGAAATGTTTTACTCTAATGTTACATAAACCTACAGTGTACTCTTATAAATGTCTCCTTAGAGATAAGTTCCAATGAGGTTTAATCTTGAGTGTGTACAGAACTATATGAATAATGCCTTCTTCAAAAATCCTTTGCTGCTTTGAACTATTAATCTTTTTATAACTGGAGGATATTTTTGACATAACACTTGGGGGGGATTTTATGAACTGAAAATAAAGTACTTTACACAGCGTTGTTCTCCAGCTGCAAAGAGACTTTTACTCTCAAATCTCAGCCTGAGAAAACAGGTTCTTATTGTTCGTACATGTCTCTGGTTGCAGCAACTGAACTATATATAAAGAAGTATTTCAGTGCTTGCCAAGTCTACAGAACTGGGACAAGACCAGAAAACTGCCTCATGCAAAAGCCAGAAAACAAGGAATAATGGATATTTCCATGAGCCTGACTAAGAAGGAACCCTGAAAAAATAGTAATATAATGTGGATATTTGGGGAAGTAGAGTTATTTTATTTTATTGACTGGACTTTCAAATGACTCAGTAATAAAATCCCAATAAAATAATAATAAACACAAAATAAAAACAAAGGGACGAAGTTGTGGGAAAGAGGAAACTTGTCTTATGTGTTGTGATGGAGGAATTAAGAAGTTTCACTGCAATCAGGGGTGGCAGCAATTCTCTGCAGTTGATGGGTGTCTTTAGCTGTTCTATTGTGTGAACTGATCAAGGGTGTTTGTGGCTGGGTGGGAATCACTGAACTTTTATCTTTTGCAGGCTGAAGTTTTCAGTACTGGAAGCCAGGCTTTGTTGATTTTTAGACTCTTGTTTGTGGATTTCAATGGCTTACCTGTGTAGTCTGACATAGTGATTGGTAGTGTTGTCCAGTACCTCTGTGTCCTGGAAGAGGATTTCATGTCAAGTTTGTTCAGCTACTGCTGATTTTCCAGGTTGTTTTAGTTGGCAGTGTCTTTCATGTTCTTTGATTCTGGTCTGGATGCTGCACGTTGTGGTCCCAATATATACCTGGACACAACACAAGGTATCCAGTATACTTCTGCAGTGGCTTTTGTCCTTTGCTGACCGTAGCATCTGTTACGGTCATTTTTGTGGTGGGTCTAAATACTGTTTGTAGGTTGTGTTTTTTCAGCACTTTGTCCATGCAGTCCATGACTCCTTTTATGTATTGGAGAAATACTTTTTGTTGGGGGCTGTTTTTCTTCAGTTTGTGGTGTTGCTTTTTGGTTTGATGGCTCTTTTGATTTCATTCTTGGAATAGACATTTGCCTGTAGGCCCCAATTCAGGTGGCTAAGATCAGTGTTGACGAATTCAGCTTCACAACAAACCAGAACCAAGGAAATTGGGAAGCTTTCAAAAGAGGGAAGAACGAGGAAGAGCAACAAGTGTAAGATGTATAATAAGTCTACTTCTCAGACTATGGTGTTGCAGTTGAGGAAGAATATTATTCTGCTGCTCCAGGCACTGTGCTTCCTAATTTACTATTTCTGAAGCCTTGCTCTGGGTCCTTCCTGAAGGGTAGAGCACCGCCAACACAGCCAACGAAAAAAATACAGATAACTTTCAGGATTCCTTTATGTGTTAATTTCTTTAATGAGTTTTAATGGGTCTTCTATGATACCTACTCCCCCTCCACCACCTTTCCCAGCAATACTGTATTTTCCAGATGCAGTATATGCTGTGTTAATGTGTGACTCAGAGATGTTATTTAATGTCCATGAAAGACTGGAACACTACAGAAATATAACTGATTCCATTTTCCACATACCTTAATTTCCAGAGTTTTGTCTAGATCTACTCAGTATATTTCCTGATTTGCAGTGGAACACAGTGTTTTTTTTCAGTGTTAGCTAACAGTCCATCCAGATGGCAGGGACTCATCCCATTGGTCCTCTCAACCACTTCATATGTTTCTAGTCCATTGACTTGGCATAGAATGCCAAGGTCTCATTGCCTTCCACTTATCACTGACTATACGTATTATACTTAATATTTTCCCCTCATGTTGTTGCTATGTCATCACAGTGGTGACCAGCTCTTTGTGAGCCCATGTCTATGGAGTTTTCTTGGCAGGAATACTGGAGTGGTTTGCCAGTTCCTACTCCAGGTACCCACAGGACCTGGTATTCCCTGGTGGTTGCCCATCCAAGTACTAGCCAGGCCTGCTCCTGCTTAGCTTCCGAGATCAGTCGATATTGGATGTGCTCAGGGCCTCATGCTCAAGGGCCCAACACAATAAATCAAGGAAGAGTACTTAGACCTGAAATCCTGCCTTGGTAATTAGACTCACAACTATTTGGAGTCTTAAGGATGGTAATATATTTGGGATATACTGATACGAGGGAATTACTTGGAGACATTGTGGACAATGCAACAGATGCATTAAATTGATGATGCAGCAGTTTTCAATGGGTGATGCTGGGATGCAGCTGAAATATACCTGAGGTGCAAGGTTGTCCACAGTATTTCTTTCAGGTTTTAATTACTACTGGAATATTTGTCTGTTTGTATTTTATGCCCCACAAAAAAACCCTACAATCTTCTTTATCTTGATATTTTATAGTCAATATACATTTATACAGAAAAGCATTATTACATTTTTAAAATGTCTAATGGAATTGCCTATACAGAAATACCTTGGTTTAAGCATGTTCTGCAAGATGAGCAAACATTTCTCCAGAGCAGAGGGAGAGAGCAACCGAGGTCTCCCTTGCATCAGCCATGACGTTTTTAAAAGGTAAGTGCAGGTTAGGGTTTTGTTTTATTTTTATAGATATTTTAATTTGTTTTCAACATCCTTTCTTATATTTCAAACCATTTCTAGTTATGGGGCAGCTAGTCAGGTGTGTATAAGGTACAAATTGCACTTTATTATTGTCCCATTAAAAACAGAGTAAAATCCAGAGCAGAGCAGATTCCACAGCCAGGTGCATGATGTGGATGTGGACTTCTAGCCAGCCTCTTTTGTGAATGTGGCCATTTTGTGTGCACAGTATGTGGTCTATGGGGGCCCAGATCAAATCATCTTTGTTTCAGTTATTTCTTGTGGGACATTTTGCTTTGACATGTAAGTGCTTTGGATTACAAGGCTGTTTCCGGAACAAATTATGCTCATAATCCAAGATATTACTGTATTCCCTCCTCACAGAACTACTGCAATTTGTTATTGTGATTAAATAATAAATATCACAAAATTCTTGTAAATACTTAAAGTACATGTTCTTTTTGAAGCACCTTATTTGCCCCCCTATCATAGTGGAATATTGGGTGATTGGTGGAACATAAGCTTTGAAAGAATGAGAACCATCATCTTAGGGACTAGTAATACCATGCATCTTTTAAACAGCAGAATGTCGTTTTCTCATGGTTGAATATTGCCTTGTACAAAAGCTCTGCCTCTACAAAATGAGTGTGTCATGGGGAAGAGAAGACCAGGAGTCCTCTTTCTGACATGTGGCTTTTCTAGGTACAAATAATTCTCCACATAGGAAAGCACAGTGTAACAGTGCACGCCCATGCCTTTGCATGTGAAGCCTGGCCATCAGATAAGAGACCAGGAAGATCTCTAGAGGTGATCAGTCACAGATACGGTCTCTTGATTTAGGAGTAGAGATGGGCACAAACAGTTTTGTCTCAGTTTGTTCTGGTTCGTAAAGCACAGGTACAGAAGCTCCCAAACTCCACCTCCTCAGCTGATTGGCCACCCACCAGGCTCAGTTTGCTTGCTAATCTCCCAGTCATGGGCAAGAGGACAGACTTTTCTGCCTCATCCTTTTTCCTGAGTTAGAGATCAGCTAAGAGGGCAGGGCTGAAAAACCAGAGCTATTGCTGGGACTGGAAGATCCATTAAGGAGGTGCAGGAAGCTAGCACACTGAGCCTGGTGAATGGCTGATTGAGGCAGAGGTTTACAAACTGGGACAAACCAGTTCATACCATCCAAGGTTTAGATGAGTCTTTCTTCAATAAGATCCTAGACTAGTGTCTTGGAGAAAATAATTCCACCTTTTATTAGAGAAAAACATTACATAGTTTGGGGCACAATGCAGTCTTTTCTTCAGCAAGTGCCACTTAAAAGCCACTATGTTCTCCAACCACTGAAGTTTGAAAGCTACAAAATATCCTCAACCAATTATGCAGCAATTGTGGAATTCTGGCTTGCCTAAACAGCCTGCATTTCACTTGTTGCATGGCTTCCAAAGAGAGAAAGCCACTGTCCCCTGCTGCTCTAGTGGCGCCACAAAGACCACCCGCCTCTCTTGACCAGCGAGGTTTCATTTTGTAAGTGTGTTCTCTTCCAGTGGAACTTTGTTTCCCTCAGACAAATGCAAAAGAAAAGCCAAGCATATCTTGTGCAGAGATCACAAGTTTTGTTAGTTTTTGTCTCCTTATTGGTGAACAGGACACCTGCAACATGGAAGGCCTCGTGATCTGAGCGGCAAGTAGCACTTGAACAACACACTTCAGATGAGACAAAGGGAAGGGAAGGGAAGCAGCAAAAGAGTGTTATCAGTCTTCTCCCCTCAGCTGCTGCCTCCACCACCACCACCACTCTCTCTCTCTCTCTCTCTCATCACATTGTACAAATAATAATAAAAAAGGGGTGGGGGACCCCAAGAGTGCTAGGTGAGATGTTTCCCAATCAGAGGTGTTCAAACACAGATGCGATATATTAAATAAGAATCTAAACTGCTTCTATCACTGACACTACAAACCTAGTCCATCCAACATTGAGAAAGAAGTACAGTAGCAGTTTCTGAGATGAGATTTAGTGCATTCATATTATGCAGTCATTGTAAACAAAAAGCTTGCTTTTTGAAACAGTACAATAAAAAACAAGTAAAGGATTATTTGGAGTACTGTATATAGATTCCTGGAAATTATCACCCAGAAAAATGACAAATATCTTTTATTTTGCTGCCTACTGACAGATATTAAGTGCAAAGCATGGTATCTATGAAAGTGTAGGAAATTTTAAATTATCAGAATGCAGTGACTAGAGTATTTTTAAAATCAATTTATTTATTTAAGGGCAGCAATAATCTGGGGTGTGATTGCTTTAAATATTTGCTCCAAAGTAAAATATAACATTTATTCCAACATAAAGGGCAGGTCACATTACGACATTACATTGTCGTTCTGGTTACACTGAGCCTCTTCCCAGGGTCAGTGGTCCAGTTATTTCTGAAGCGGAGGCACTTCCTAGGTGCTCGACAGCACAGTGGACGTGAAGATCTGCTGCAAGATCTGTGGAATCTCTTTGGCATCCAGGGCAATAAAAGAACGGCCAGCTGGCAGCGTCTTCTGCAACCTGGAGATCAAAAAGGAGAAAATAACACCACATAATATGCACTCGAAAATACGCCAAACAATATTTAAATACATCCTCTTAAGGAAGGAAGGAAGGTTAAAGATAAAGGTTTCCCTTGCACATGCGTAGTAGTCATATCCGACTCTAGGGTGGTGCTCATCTCCATATTCAAGCCGAAGAGCCAGTGTTGGCATGGCTGCAAGGAAACACTATTTTACCTTCCCACTTTTTTATGGCAGTACCTATTTATCTACTTGCATTTACATGCTTTCGAACTGCTAGGTTGGCAGGAGCTGGAGTTAACAGTGGGAGCTCACTCCACTGCATGGCACCCAAATTTTGAACTGCTGAGCTGCTGACTTTGCAGGCGACAGTTTTCAGTACTCTAGCTTGCTGAACCACCATGACCCGTGAAGGCTCGGAATCAACAGGGAGAGCAAGGAGTGGTTTTGTGTTGTATGGGTTCCTCACTACTCAGGGATGCTATTCCTGTGGATATGCATTTGTGTCTTACAGTTACTATATTTTGCTATGCAGACAATGGTAGTAACGGGCACTGAAAAGATACATTAATTAACCAATTGGCTGGTTCAGAATAATGTTGACATCAGATGAAAAATTAATTAAGAAGAGGAACCAGTTACTTACCTGTAAACATGGTTCTTCAAATGGTCCTCCGTGAAGCCACACAAATGGGTTCCCAAGTGGGCACATGCATGAGGCTTCAGAACTTTCCACAGCTGTAAGGAAAGACCATTAGTCTCTGCCCACTATCCATTGCCCATGTACTGGTGCATTCCCGCCCAATCTCCTCAGTTCCCTATAGCCGGTGCTGTAATAAAATGAGTATTAAAACATGACAATTAGAGGGGAAGAGGGCGGGTTTGTGTGGCTTCACAGAGGACCACTTGAAGAACCACCTTGACAGGTAAGTAACCGGTTCGTCTTCTTCATGGCCTCCACGAAGGCACACAGATGAGTGATCAACAAGCTCACCCACCAGATGGTGGCAAGTCACGCCAGCACAAAGGGGAAAAAACGCTCTACCGAAGGTCGTAGAGGATCTGGCTTGAGCATATCTAATCTGTAGTGCTTCACGAAGGATGAAGGCTGGGACCACGCTACCGAGATGCAGAAGTCAGAGAGGGACACTCCCTTGAGGAATGCAGCTGAAGATGCTAAAGCCCTCATGGAGTGAGCCCTAATGGGCCTAGGCAAAGGCTGTTTAGCCAATTGGTAACAGAGTTCAATTGTAGAAACTACCCAACAGGCAAAATGATGGGATGAAACAGGAGACCATTTACCCTTAGAGTCATAGCACACAAACAACCTGGATGAAGAACAAAAGGATGCAGTTCTTGAAACATAGAAGGCCAGGGCCCTTCTGACATCTAGGGGAAGCAGATTGTGCTCCAGTGTAGTGGAATGATTAGAGAAAAACACAGGAAGTAGAATCAGCTGATAAAGGTGGTAGGAGGACACCACTTTATGTAGAAAGCACACATCCAGGTAAGCCACAACCTTGTCCTTGGAAAAACTGGAGATAGGGCAAATCATGCCTGAGAGCACAGAGTTCACTCACTCTATGAGCCAAGATGATGGTGACCAAGAAGGCAGTTTTAAAAGTAAGCAACCTGAAGTTACAGGTCATTCATTTGCCAAGTCCAGGGTCAGTACCAACAAGGTAGAAGCAGGAGCGGGATGTTCAGACTCCATGTGAGGCAGTCAGAGGGACTTTTCCAAAGAAAGGTATTTAATCTATACCTCCAGACTATATGGGCTGTAAAACAGAAATAAAATTGAGAAAATTAAGAAATAAGAAAACAAATATAAGGATAAGAGGAAAAAAGCTTAGAGCCTATACTTGTGGAGACAATGGCAACCAAAACCTTTTAAGGCAGTAGTTAGAGGGAACTGAGGAGATTGGGCAGGAATGTGCCAGTACATGTGCAATGGATAGGGGTCGGAAACTAATGGTCTTTCCTTACAGCTCTGGAAAGTTCTGAAGCCTCATGCATGTGCACTCAGAAACCCATCTGTGTGCCTTCACGGAGGCCACGAAGAAATATAAGTTTCTTTTAAACTGGAAAAATGGAAGATGAGCAAGTGAAAGAAATAATGGTTCAATGGGTGAAAAATTCTGGGCACAACATTGAAATAGAAAATGGCAAAAGCTGTGGAATAGAAACTGTAAAATGACAATGGTGATATCTTATAAAGAGAATTATTTAAAATATTTTATAGATGGCATCTACCACCTGTTAGTTTAGCCAAAATGTTTCCTAATATGTCTAGAAAATGGAAATGCAATAAAAATCCACCATGTATGTGGATTTGCAATAAAGTTTTTAAAAATGGATTAAAATACATGGCTTGTTAAAATGTTTTTTAAAAATAAGATTTTAAGCCAGAACTATTTTTATTAGCTATAATACCAGCAAACTTTAATAAACAAAATATATATTTAACATTGCATATTTTGACACCAGCTAGGATCGTGCTGGAACAACAATGGAAAAATGAAGGAATGCCTACAGATGAAGGAAAAATTAAGAAGATTTTGAACTGTGTAGAAATGGACAGACTTACTTTGAAGATTAAAGAGAAGGAAGATTCAGAATATTTTCAAATGTGGAAACTGTTCTATCAACGTTTAGAAAAGAAAAGGAGAGACTAAGATCCTTGTATTAACAAATGAATATAAAACAATGTATAATAAGCACTGATTGATTTATTAATAAAGAAACTAATAAAATGTTTAATAATAATAAAAAGGAAGATCCCTTGCCATTAGCCATTACAAAGAACATGAAGCGATTAAAAGGGGGGCATTCTTTTACATACCTGTCTGCCTGGTTCCCCAGTGATCCTATAAATATGGCAAAAGCGTTCACTTTTGGATTGATGGTTAAGGCTTGGGCAAACCTTGCTGGAGGGATCCCATACCGCTCAAGGTTGGCATCACTTAAGACTATAACAAAGTATTCATCGGCTTCCTCTTTTGCAATCTCTTGAATGGCATGCTCCGTGCCCTCCAGAGTATGGTCTCCACTCATACAGAACTGTGCATGGGCATGCATTATCTGTACAACATAAGAAAGCCAAAAAAGGATTACTCGCACAAGCGAGGAAATATTTTCCAAACACCATCTGAGTTGAAAACACTAGCACATGAACCCATGCCCTGATTCTGGAAAATTGGATAGAGTATTTTTATTTAAATATTAGTCATGCTCTTAATGATACCTTAATAGACCATATTATTAATGACCACCTCCAAACGCAAGCAAGTTTAGAACAGTAGAAGCCAATGAAACCATGTCTGCAGCTAAGGAGAAAGTTGACTGCTGCAGCTGTTTGTTGCATGGTGTAGTGGTGGTGGTGGTGGTGGTGGTAACATAACCATTCATTTTTCTAAACAGTCCTTGCCACCTCCCCAATGTCTGTTCTGCATGTACTGATCTCAGCAGAATATCAGAATACTGCACACAAAGCTCAGGAGAACAATAGTCACTTACAGTCGTAGTAACTAGTGATAACACATTCTTTCGAGCTTTTCTATGTTAATGAAACGTATGAACAGGGAAATAAATTACATTATTTAACATTATAGTAAGTTAATATAGACAGGCATTGTATAAAACAAATATTTTTGGTCCAAAAAGTGATAGAAGATTTGGAAGGCTTTGCTTTCTTTCAAGTGTGTTTTTCTCTTTTGCATACAAACCACCACAGAACCATAGAATGTGGACAAGGCACTTCCATGCTCTAACACTACCAACTCCTGGTCAGACCCATGCCCCTCCTGACTTTTAAAATTAGCCAAGCAGGTAACAGTAGGGGTATATGCCTTCCTGTCTGAAGGAGACAATGATCCACCCAATTCTTGAAAAGGCCGGCTTGGTGACAGATGATTTAAACAACTATCCTTCTATCACCAATATACTGTACTATTCATGGAGAAACTGATTGAGAAGATACTGGCTGATGAACTGCAAGTGTTCTTGGAGGACACCAATAGTCTTGATCCATTTTAATCAGGGTTCAGTCCCCACCATTGGACTAGGACAGTTCTGGTTGCCTTGCCTGATGACCTGTTATGGGAGGCCAACTGGAGGAATGTAATCTTATTGATTCTCCTCGATCTCTCAGCAGCCTTTGATACTGTAGATAGCTTCCTGGAGCTTCTTTCAAGTTTGGAGGCTTGGGTTACAACACAGTGCTAGCTCCAATCCTTTCTCAAGGAGTGATGCCAGATATTTATTTATTTATTTATTTATTTATTTATTTATTTATTTATTATGGAGCTTATATACTGCCCGTCTTCCTAGAATGGAACTCCGGGCGGTTTACAACAAATTAACAGGACAGCAAATTACAATAACAGCAAAATAAATTAAACTAATAAAATAAGCAAACAGAACAGTAATACCAGAGATGCAGATGGCGGGTGTATATATATATATATATATATATATATATATATATATATATATATATATATATATATATATATATATATATATAATATATATATATCATCTGAAGATTTTCACGGGTATAGGTATGCATGTTAGGGTGGATTCGGTTTCTTCCGTGTAGAAATCTGGTTGTTCTGACGTTCGACGAGTCTCACTCGTCATCTTCAGGCTGGTGTTCTGGCTTCTTTCTTCTTGAAGCAAAGCATGGTCTCAGTTGAAGTCCTTCTATAAATACTGCTGGGGGTGTGGTTTGCTTGCTTTGTTGCTGATTGCAGGTTCCTTTGTTCCTTTGTTCTTTTGTGATCTGCTGTGTGGCTGAGGCGATCGTTAAGGGATTAACTGCTGATGGCTGTTTAGATGGCTGTTTACATGCTGGTGGGTTAGATGGCTGGTGGGTTCTGGCAGTATCCTGGGCTTTGGTGGAGTGGGGTCCTGTGTCTTGTGAATTCAACGTGTCTGTGGTCTCCCAATGTTTTTTTGGGGTGTGTGAGTGTGCTCCATGTGGTGACTGAGTAGATGGTGCAGTCGTGGTTTTGTTATTGGATGGTGGTTTCGTTTCATCTGTGGGAAGGGTCTGGGTTTGTGTTTGGTGTGGATGGAAGGTGGTGGCATCTTGTGTCCTTTTGGACCTGGTGTCAGTCTTTGTGACAGAGGCTCGTCTGTTGACCAGGGCTAGTTTCAGATGTCAGGCAAGCGGGAGGTGTCATCACGTTTATTCATGTTGTTTGGGTGTTTCTCTATTTCAATGGCTTCCATGATTATTCGACTGTTGAAGTGTTCAGTTTTGGAGATGAGTTTGGTTCTTTCAAAGTCAATTTCATGACCTGTTGTTTTTATGTGCTGGAAGAGAGAGGAAGATTTTTCTTCTTTTTTTGACTGCGTTCTTGTGTTCTTTGCGCTTATTCTCCTGTTTGTTTGTCCATGTGGCTGGACAGACTTTGCTGGTATAGACTCCTTGGTTTTCTAGCTCAATCTTGTCTTTGGGGTTTCTTAAGATGTTGGCTATTTTTTGGTCGGTGCAAAAGGCTGTCTTGATATTTTGTATGTGGAGAATTTTGCTGATTTTGTCTGTGGTGCCTTTGATGTAAGGGAGGAGGGCGGTGCCGTTGTTCTCTTCTGTTTCTTGGTTCTTGGGGGGTGTTTCCTTTTGGATTAGTTTGGTGATGGTGTTTTTTTGGAATCCGTTCGCAATTAAAACATTCGAGAGAGTGTGTAATTCAGTTTTTAGGTGGTCTTTGTCAGCGAGGCGTGGGGGTGTTAGGGTGGATTCGGGTTTCTTCCCGTGTAGAAATCTGGTTGTTTTGGCGACGTTTCGACGAGGTCTCACTCGTCATCTTCAGGCTGGTGTTCTGGCTTCTTTCTTCTTGAAGCAAAGCGTGATCTCAGTTGAAGTCCTTCTATAAATACTGCTGGGGGTGTGTGGTTTGCTTGCTCTGTTGCTGATTGTAGGTTCCTTTGTTCACTTCATAGAAATTATAAAGAAACAAGACCTACAACCCAATGACCTACTCGTGAGCTTCGATGTTGTTTCGCTCTTCACACAAGTGCCCATTCAAGAAGCCTTGACAGCTATCCACAACAAATACAACCCCCCCAAGCACATCCTAGATCTGACCAACCACTGCCTAACCAACACATACTTCATCCACAATGGACAAAGATACAAACAGATAGAAGGAGCACCCATGGGATCACCCCTCTCACCGGTCATCGCAAACCTATATATGGAACACTTTGAAACCAACGCGTTACAGAAGTCCGAACATAAACCCAAACTCTGGCTCAGATAATTGACACCTTTGTTATCTGGCCAACGGGAAAGATAAACTGAACAACTTCTTCACACATCTCAACAGCCTACACCCCAAAATACAATTCACTATGGAAATAGAAGCCAACAACCAAACGTCCTAATCTAACGGCTCCTTAGGACATACCATCTACCAGAAAAAAACACATACAAACCGCTACTTAAATGCACAATCACACCACCACCCTGCACAGATCAACTCCGTAGCAAAAACCCTCATCTCCAGAACCAAACGCCTCGCTGACAAAGACCACCTAAAAACTGAATTACACTCTCTCGAATGTTTTAATTGCGAACGGATTCCAAAAAACACCATCACCAAACTAATCCAAAAGGAAACACCCCAAGAACCAAGAAACAGAAGAGAACAACGGCACCGCCCTCCTCCCTTACATCAAAGGCACCACAGACAAAATCAGCAAAATTCTCCACAAACACAATATCAAGACAGCCTTTTGCACCGACCAAAAAATAGCCAACATTTTAAGAAACCCCAAAGACAAGATTGAGCTAGAAAACCAAGGAGTCTACGAAAACCATGCAAAGTCTGCCCAGCCACATACATCGGACAGACAAACAGGAGAATAAGCGCACGCATCGCAGAACACAAGAACGCAGTCAAAAAAGAAGAAAAATCTTCCTCTCTCTTCCAGCACATAAAAACAACAGGTCATGAAATTGATTTTGAAAGAACCAAACTCATCTCCAAAACTGAACACTTCAACAGTCGAATAATCATGGAAGCCATTGAAATAGAGAAACACCCAAACAACATGAATAAACGTGATGACACCTCCCGCTTGCCTGACATCTGGAAACTAGCCCTGGTCAACAGACGAGCCTCTGTCACAAAGACTGACACCAGGTCCAAAAGGACACAAGATGCCACCACCTTCCATCCACACCAAACACAAACCCACACCCTTCCCACAGATGAAACGAAACCACCATCCAATAACAAAACCACGACTGCACCATCTACTGCGGCACCCCACTCCAGTCACCACATGGAGCACACTTACACACGCCAAAAAAACATTGGGAGACCACAGACACGTAGCCAGACCAAAATGAATTCACAAGACACAGGACCCCACTCCACCAAAGCCCAGGATGCTGCCAGAACGCCCACCACCAAGGTCGTTAAGAAACAAAAGGCTGATAGACACACATCCAGCACCTCACCCACACAGGATGTCTCTAAACAGCCATCTAACCCACCAGCAGTTAATCCCTTAACGATCGCCTCAGCCACACAGCAGATCACAAAAGAACAAAGGAACCTACAATCAGCAACAGAGCAAGCAAACCACACCCCCAGCAGTATTTATAGAAGGACTTCAACTGAGATCGCTTTGCTTCAAGAAGAAAGAAGCCAGAACACCAGCCTGAAGATGACGAGTGAGACCTCTCGTCAAACGTCGCCAAAACAACCAGATTTCTACACGGGAAGAAACCCGAATCCACCCTAACATGCATAACGAAAACAAAAATATATATATATATATATATATATATATATATATATATATATATATAAAATCTGCTTGACAATGCTGTTTTGTCCTTGTGGGTCCTCCAGTGTGGAGTTCCACAGGGTTTGATAATCTCCCTGCTGTTGTTCAACATCTATATAATGCTGCTGGGGGGTGTCATCATCTGAAGATTCGTATAATGAATTCTATCCTTTTTAAAATTTCAGCAATGGATGCTGTATAACCCCTGGAGGGCTGCCTGGCCTTGGTTATGGACTGGACAAGGGCTAATACACTGAAGTTGAATCCTGAAAAATGGAGATCCTATTGTTTGGAGGGTGGCCCTTTTGACTGCTCTGGATAGGGACTGAAAGTTTAAGTCCATAATCTGGATGTGCTCCTGCCTCCAGCCCACTCAATGGAGTATCAGATCTGCCAAGTCTGCTTTTTCAGCTTAGGCAGATTGCACACTTTTGCCGTGATCTCAACAGGAAGTCCTTGACAACATGGGTTAATGCACTGGCAATCCCCCCCCCCTTTTCATTTTCTGTTTATATTTTCTGTTTATATTTATTTTAGGCCACCCAGAGTACTGGCCTGCCACTAAATGGGTGGAGTGGAAATTTAACAAACACATAAACAAACAAACTAACAAACAAACTAACTAACTAACTAACTTCAATGCAAGGCTTTAAAATTTCAAGAAATAACTTTACCTTCAAAATTTCTAATCTTTGCTTATTGTCTTTTGGAAGTTTGTCACTAGGGACCAAGGCAATGTTGAAACCATCTCCCGAATGTCCCACGATATCATACTGCATGATAAAGATATAAACAAAGAATTTAGTGCCATGTTATGAACATGTTCATAATGATAACTACAGTAACAAGTGCAGCATTTGGCTTTGTTTCACTCTTTCCTACTGGCTGATTTCTGCACTGACCTTCTTGTGCTAATAGACCAGGTTATGCAAATTAACACTCAACTATATACATGGTGGTCCTTTTGTTCCAGATTCAAATGTGTAATACTGCATGGGTGGTCTGACATACTTCAAACAGAGAAGAAAGCAAGAGAAGTCTGCAATCCTTACATCACAACTTAGTTGTCAAGCATCTGGTTGTCTTTCTTTCCATTTCTATAAACACAATAATTCTATTGTGGTTCTGGACAGTGTCAGACTCATTTAGAGATGGGCACGAAACAGAAAAATAGTGTTATGTTTCATTTCATTTCTTTAGTAGGTTTTGTTTGTTTGTAACAGATTTTTAAGGTAGTTTCATTATGAAACGAAACGAAATGAAACACTATGCTCTCCTAGGTTCTAAAGGACCAAAATGGCAGGGGAGCTTCCTCAAGATCTTCCTTGTAAGCCCTTGAAATCTGGAAAGTTTTGGGGGTCAGAGGGTTGAGATATTAAGCTCCAAAGCAGGTGCGCCTAGCAAAAAATCTTTCTAATTAGAATCAGAACTTTGGAAGCCAAGCCACAGGGGAGTGATTAGTGTTAATTGGGGTTAAGCTAGTGGTTAAATTAACCCCTAAATTGCTGGTGCATGGCATACACACTCTGACAATTAGCTATGGGGACCCGTTTGGAGCTTAATAACTCATCCCCCCAATCCCCAAACCTTTCCAAATTTGGGGGGCTCACCTAGAATTCCTCAAGGAAGCTAACTCTGCCATTTCCATGCTGAAACTGAAATCTGTATGTTTGTAAACTCGAAAATATGGATCACAGCCATGTTTTGTCACGGAAATAGCAGGGTTAGCTTCCTCAAACAATTCTAGGTAAGCCCCCCAAATTTGGAGAGGTTTGGGGTTCAGCAGGCTGAGTTATGAAGCTCCAAAGGAGGTGTCCCTAAGAAAAAATCTTTCTAATCAGAACTCCGGAAGCCAAGCCGCAGCAGGGCTAATCACTCGTCCGTGGCTTGGCTTCTGAAGTTCCGATTCCAATTATATTATTTCCTATGGGCACCCCCTATGGAGCTTAATATCTCAGCCCCCTGACCCACAAACCTATCCAAATTTCAGGGGCTTACAGGGAAGAGCCTGAGGAAGCTCCTCTGCCATTTCTTCTAGGACGAATCTTTTTGTTCTAAAATATTGTTTTTTACAAAATGAAATGAAACACGTCCTACCGTTTTGTTACCTAATGAAGTAATTCATTACTTAACAAAATGACAAAAGTGTTTCCTTTTTCATTTCATGGCCATCTCTAGTCTCATTTGCCTGTTAAGTAACAAGAACACAAAATAATATCTGCTACTTGGATTTAGTATCATGCACAGAGATTTGTTAAACTAGAGCCCAATTTTCAAGCTAATGTTCAGTAGACCATAAACCCAACCTCACCAGAAGCAGAAGCATAAATGAAGGAAAGAAGTGGCCTTCCGGGAAGGAAGGGGGCACATCTTCTGCCCTTGATGAATGTTCTAATCCTCTCCCACAGCCCTCTGCTCCCAAGGAGAAACCATTAGGGCCATTCAGAAAAAAAACCCTAAACCTGCTAACAGACCAAATTAAGTACTATAGGCCTGTCACCAATATATCAATTATGAGCAGAGCATTGGAGGGCTGAGTGGACCAGCTTTAGGCATTCCTAGATGATACTGATGCTCTTGATCCATTCCAGTTGTGATTCAGGCCATGCCATGGCACAGATATGGCACTGGTTGCCCTACAAAATGACCTTTTGAGGAAAACTAATAGGGGCAAATGATCCTGTTAGTACTCTTCAACCTCTTGGCAGCCTTGGATATAGTTCACCAAGGTATCCTCCTATGGAGGTTCTCTGAGTTAGGGATTAGGGGCCCTGACTTGGCATGGTTCTAGTCCTTCTTGGAGGACTGTCCCCAGAGAGTACAGCTGGGTGAGATGACTTCCACCCCCAGTACCTTAATTGTCAGGTTTCACAGAGAGTTGATCTCTCTCCCATGCTCTTTAATATCTATGTTAGACCACTGGGAAGGGTCATTATGTGGACACCCAGTTATAATTCTTTCCATCTGCAGTGGATGCCAACTCATCTCTTGAGTGCTGTCTGTCCACTCTATTGGACTGGATGGGAACAAACAGACTGAGGTTGAACCTGGACAAGACGGAATTCTTCCAGGTGGGGGTCCCTGATGATTGCAGTTTGGGAAACTGCCTCTGATTTGGGATGTGTGTGTATGTGTGTGACTCTTTACATGAAGGTTGCGGTGCACAGGCCGGGGCATCTTGTTGGTCCTGGCACTCACCATGGAATCCCAGGTGGCATTGGTGGTTTGTTCCACACAACTGAAGTGGATTGCCCAGCTGCATGCCTACCTTGGTATTGGGGCCCTCACCATGTTGGTTCATACACTCGTAATCTCAAGATTAGACTACTACATGAGCTGCCTATGAAAACAGTGCAAAGGCTTCAGCTAGTGCAGAATACAGTGGCCAGGTTATTAACAAGTGCAAGAAGACATCACCATATTACCCCTGTACAGGCCACAACTGCACTGGCTACCAATACACTTCCACATTGACCTCAAGGATGGATGGATGGATGGATGGATGGTTTTATTTATTTATTTATTTATTTATTCATTCATTCATTCATTCATTCATTCATTCATTCATTCATTCATTCATTTATATACTGCCTGTCTTCTGGAGGAACTCCAGGTGGTTAACAACACCAATCAAACAGCAGAGGAATAAAACAAGGGAGTAGATAAATACTAACATACAATGAACTAAATGGTTTAGGACCTTGATATCTGTCAGACTGGATCCTCCCATAAAGAACTGCCTGGGTCACTAGTTCATCTCGGTCAGAGCATTTTAGAGAGGCCCAAAAGCCAATGACGAGGAGTTTGGCCTTCTCAGTAGTCACCCTTCATCTCTAGAAACAATTGGCTTCAAAAACCTGCCTGGCTCCCTGATTGTTTTCAAACGCAAACTAAAAACTTGGATATATAGACTGGCTTTCCCCAAGTTTTCAGAACACAATTAAGATGCCTGACACAGTAAGACCCTATCTCACATGCCTCTGGTTTTGATCTTTTTCTCTGTTATATGTATTATTTATTTGTTTTTATTTTTTGTTATTTATTATGTTTTGGCTCTCTATGGTTGATTATGTTTATTATATTGTTGATACTCTTAAGATGGTAATGTACTTAGATGTTTATTTATTTATTTATTTATATAGCTTGTATGCTGCCCACTGTTATTTAGATTATTTTATATTTTGCATTCTTAGTTGGTGTTCACCACCCAGAGTAGTCCTAGGGTCAGATGGGCAGTATACATATACAACAAACAAACAAACAAACAAACAAACAAACACAATGCAAATGCTTTAAACCTTCACATATTATTTGTATCTGATGTTTGTGGAATTATTCAGAACCTAAAACTAAAACATAACTATTCATACTATTTATTTGGGCATTAAAATGTGTTTAGATAGAAGAGGAGAGTTCAAATCTTAGAACAACAATAGTGAATAGTGTTAACTGGTGGTCTTGCCATGAATACATAGGAAACATAGTTCTAACAAATTCTTGTAGATGTTCTCATCCTCAACAACAAAAAAACTCAACACATCAATCTGTCCCAATACAAAGTGTTAAAGTGTAACAAGAATTTTCACTCTTATTTGAGAGTGAAAAAGACATCAGTTCAGTGGTATCAACAGCACAAATACTGTCAAAACATGAGAAATGCACTCAAAATATTGCAATCCCCAGTTCTCACCAAACAGATGCATCCTGATGTCCCTAATAAGAAATACAGCAGGAAAAATAAGTGTTGGTGAAGGGCTGAGAGCAGACAGGGGGAAAGTGCTAAGCAGGGAAGGAAGACCTGTAGTTTGGTCTAGTGCACTATACACTTTTCTTCAAACATTTCAACTTGTAGTATTAACAAAAGTTTAAAGTCATTATTTTAGAAATTAGAGTTTAAGAGAAGAAACATTATGTTTCTGTACCCTGCAATGGCTGCAACTATTGATGAAAAGTTCTTTTCAAGTTTCTCAAGATAAAGACTTACACATAAAGATTAGAGATGGGCACGGAATGAAACATTTTGGAAGTTCGGTTATGTTCGGTTCGATCCTCCCTGCTGGCGATGATAGCCCAGCTGTCATCGCCAGCAGGGGAGGATTGTGAGAGCTCCGTTCTCGCCTCCGCAAGAGGAGGCAAGGCTGCGGCTATCTCAGTTTCGATCTCCGCAGCGAGGGGGTGACAGCCGGCTCGGCTCTCACATCCATGCTGCTGAAATCAGTCAGGACTCAGGAGTCGGAGACCGCAGATCGCTGCTGGAGAGAGGCCTGCGATCTGGCCTCTGTGCGCGGAAGCCGGATCAGAGCCCCCTGTCCAGCAATCTCCGCCCCGGAAATAACAGCCGGTGGGCTGTGGGGCTGTGGGTGGTGAGAGGGGGCTGGGATCCAGCTTCCGCGTGCAGAGACCAGATCGCAGGCCCTTCCTTCTTGATTCCGCCCCAGAGCCTGTCAGGCTCTGGGACGGAGTCGAGAAGGAAGGGGCTGCAATCCAGTCTCCACGTGCGGAGGCCAGATCAGAGCCCCCTCTCGCCGCCCTCCGTTCTACAGCCTGACAGTCCACCAGGCTGTCAGGCTCTGGGGCGGAGTCGAGAAGGAAGGGTCTGCGAGACCGCGGCTCGATCTCCTCCACCCCGGGTGACAGCCGGCATGGCATAGCTGTCATCCGGGCGGAGGAGATCAGCTGAGCTTCGGCCATGGTCTCGCCTCCGCCCGGGCGGAGGAGGATCTTCCCCACGTGGGTCATGACAGCGCCCAGCGCTGTCATGACCCACACATGGAAGCCGAGTTCCACCTTTCCTCCTCTGCGTGCATGCAGAGGGGAGAAGGGGGGTGTCAAAGGGATCTTCCCCGTGGGAGTCATGACTTTGCCCGGCGCTGTCATGACCTGCGCGGGGAAGCTGAGTCCCCCTTCGCCCCTCTGCACTCAGAGGGGCGAAGGGGGGGTGTCAAAGACATGGTGCCTGGCCCTGGGAGAGCTCCCCGCGGCTGCGGGACCGCTCTCCCAGGAGGCTTGCCACCGGCTTTGGTGGCGCCCAGCCCAGGAGGGCTCCCTGCGGCCGCAGGAACACACTGCTGGCCGGCATGCCGCCAGGTCCGAAAATTGAAAAACAAAAAAAACGAATCAGGCCCCAGGGGCCTGAATAACACTAAAGAACCAAAGCGGGCTCCAGGGCCCCGAATAACGGAAATGGACCCCATTTTGGCATTCCATGCCCATTTCTAATAAAGATTATGTTTATTTTCAGCTGAAGTATTGTTTGACATTTGCCTACAGTATGCATACAGATATATAGAGAGCAACTAAGCCAGTTAAGAATCACCTTGAATTTCTGCTCATAATTCTCAAAAGCTTCCATAACCATGCAAACAGCTTCCATGGATCGCTCCAACCGTCCATCAACACCATTGAAGCGGTACATGCTTCCAGAGACATCTACTACCAGACGAAGACGTTTGGGTTTCTGCTGAGGGCTCCCAAGCTTTAAAAAACAAAAACAAAACAGATATCCAGTGATAAGGCTTAAAAATGAGAATGCTGGCATTCAGAGGCACATATCCATGCATTAAGTTAAAACACTGATTGCAAAACATGTCTTAATATAGAATCAGCATAAATCAGGTATGGGCAGCATTCTGGAGCTAATACATGGCTGATCTGACGTCCCTCAAACCTGTACTAGGGAGGGCCACACCACCACTCAAATTTGGCCGCATGCCATGGAAGAAAACAAGGACCCTGAGTGAGAGACACTTTCTTCTATAGTCTTCTTGCCATTGTATTATCTGTGAATGCCACAGTTTTTTTCCAAGAACACAGTGTTCTAGTGGCATGTTTTTTCATTGTTTTAAGCCAGAATTGGGAATGTACATCTATATTAAACGAAGCTGTCTTCCTTGGTATTATTATTATTATTATTATTATTATTATTATTATTATTATTATTATTATTATTATTATTATTATTATTATTAATAATAATAATAATAATAATAATAATAATAATAATAATAATAATAATAATAATAATAATAATAAAAACAACTTTATTTTATGCCGCCTTTCTCCCCAAAGGGACCCAAGGTGGCTTACAACAATTCAGAAAAATACAATAAAAGCAATACAATGTAAAAACAACACAATACCTATAAAATACTATAAAAATACTATACAATATAATACAATAAAAACAAGATTAAAAACAATTGCTGCAGCAGAGTTTAAAAAAGCTCCCCAGCCAATGAAACTAAAAAAGTAAGATGTTATAAAAATTTGTGAAGGCTGGAGGCTCAGAAGGCTTGCCTAAATAGATAAGTCTTAAGGCCTCGCTTGAATATTTCAACGGAGGAGGCAGTTCTTAACTCAAAGGGGAGGGACTTCCATAGTATTGGTGCCACTACTGAGAAGGCCCTATTTATTGCCACCACCCCTCGCACTTCCTTGGGTGGCGGTACTCGTACAAGGGCCTTCTCCGATGACCGAAGGGGGCGGACCGGATTATATGGAAGAAGGCAGTCTCTCAGATAACCTGGTCCTGAGCTGTATAGGGCTTTAAAGGTCATAACCAGCACCTTGAATTTGGGCCGGAAACGAATGGGCAGCCAATGTAGTCCCTGGAGAAGCGGCCCAACAGAGTCGTACCACCAAGCTCCAGTAACCACCCAGGCTGCCGCATTCTGCACCAGTTGTAGTTTCTGAACCATCTTCAAGGGCAGCCCCACATAGAGTGCGTTGCAATAATCTAATCTTTATGTCACCATGGCATGGATCACTGTGGCCAAGTCTGCATGATCCAAGTACGGCCGCAGCTGGTGCACCAGCCGAAGCTGGGGAAAGCCCCCGGCCACAGCCACTACCTGGGAATCCAGGAGCAGCTCTGAATCCAGGAGGACCCCCAAGCTGCGGACATGCTCCTTCAGAGGAAGTGCAACCCCATTCAGAGCAGGATGATTTTCTGGCACCTGCATTGAAGATTTCCGAACCAGGAAAACCTCTGTCTTGTCCGTATTTAATTTCAGCTTGTTAGCCCTCATCCAGATCCCCACCGACTCCAGATAGGGATTTTTCCCCAAGCAAGGCAGCACCAATATTGAATTTTGGAAGATACAAAAGAGCATGAGGGACTGGCCTAGTAGGTCAATTATTTCCAGTTCCCAGCATAACCACCTGAGCAGATTAAACAGATTTCCAAACACGGTCCTCAGCCACTAAATTCTGAGCGAGATTATAGGCACGTAAGGCTGTTGCCACTATAACAACAAAAAGTATTGTGGCACCTTAAGACTAACACATTTTATTTGCAATATATTTTTGTGGATGGCAGGGAGCAGTCAGGAGTTCTACCTTGTTCTATGCTATCACTGGTTTCTAAAAAGAATTCTGTGAATATATGAAGCTAGCTCGGGGGTCTGCAACCCGCGGCTCCGGAGCCGCATGCGGCTCTTTGGAACCTTTGCCGCGGCTCCGGGAGGTTCCCCTTGTGGAAGGGGTCCCGCGGCATTTAAACTAGGACCGCAGGGGAAACTCCAATGGTGCTGCTGCAGCCGCCGCTGCCGCCGCCGGTGCGCCGTCGCCTCCTCGGCCGTGGCGAAGGCTCCTGGGCCGGCCAGGGCCAGGATGGCGGCGGTGGCGGCGTTGGAGGGGTGGTGGGGGTGGCATCGGTGGCCGCCGGGGTCTCCTCCCGCCACGGGGGTCAGGGGCCGCTCAGCAGCAGCAGCAGGAAGCCACGCGTGTTGGTAATCCTCCTCCTCCTCCTCCTCCTCCTCCCACCACCGCCGGCAGTGGAGGAGGCGGAGGCGGCGGCGGCGAGGGGGAAGCGGGCACAATGGCCGCGCCCGGCCGGGAAAAGGGCGAGGGGAGGCGGCGGCGGCCAGGCCCAAGCAGCCGGTCGGTTCGTGGTGGTGGTGGTGGTGGTGGCGGCGGCCTGGACGGACAAAAAGGGGGTCCGAAAGCAGAATGGAGGTGCGGACCAGGGAGATCCACGGTGGCCCAGCGCGCCACTCGCCCTCCCACTTCTTTCAGCCTCACCCACCCCTTCCCTCCGTCTCCTTCACAAGCCAAACTTTGCCCACACACGCACACACACCACGGCTGCAAGAAGGGTGTGTGTGTGTGTGTGTGTGTGTGTGTGTGTGTGTGGCATCACCCGCCCCTTCCCTCCGTCTCCTTCACAAGCCAAACTTTGCCCACACATGCACACACACCATGGCTGCAAGATGTGTGTGTGTGTGTGTGTGTGTGTGTGTGTGTGGAGAGGTCGCCACTCGCCCGCTTCCAAAAAAAGGGACCAGCCGCGGGGTCGCAGGCCCGTCCTTTCAACCGCTGAGGCAGGCGCCGCTCCCTTGCCTCCGGCTGTGGGACCGTGGCGGCGGCGGGGCTGGTAGGCCCGGAGCGCGGGTCATTGCCTCGCGGAGCCTCGAACGGCGGCTGGCCCAGCACCCGGTTGCTGAGGCGGAACAGCGAGAACGGCGGCGGCGGTTGTATATATTTGTTTTAAATGTCGCAATGGTTTTGCGGCTCCCAGGTTTTTTTTCCCCGTCGGAAACGGGTCCAAGTGGCTCTTTATGTCTTAAAGGTTGCAGACCCCTGAGCTAGCTCACTCTTTTCTGGTGTGCATTTCATTGTGATAAAGATGGTGCACTCTTCCTAAAACATTATTAGTAACAAAACTTCAGAAGATTATTCTAGCTCTATGTTGTCCACACCAGGAAAACATATGGTTCTAGGATATATACTCCACCAGGTAAATATCCCCTTAAAAGGAGCCTCAGATTTGCAATTTATTTCAAATAAGGAATGCTCTTTTGTTTCTAGTACATGGATAAATTAGGTTCAGATCATAAATCTTTCCCACTATTATGTCCTTTAAAGTGTTTTAAATGAATTTCTGGGAAACACAACATATAGGCTATAAAGTGGATAATTTCAAAATAAAACACCTGTTTTAACACTTTCTGTCAGGACAATATCTGGTCCACAGGCACATTAGATTTGCCACACTTTACTCACTTGTGGGTCAAGTTCTCCTCGTCGCTTGTAAACTGCTTTTTCACCTGCCAGACTGTCAATTATCTTGGCATCGTCCAGTTCTCCAATTGCCTGATGTCTCAGCCACTGCCTTTCCTTTCCTTTCGCCTTGAGAGAAACAACAGACATCCATAAACTTTAAGAAATATATATGGATTATTAAAGCTATCAAAAGTGTTGACACAAATCAAACAGGGAAGCCATTCAAGAAAGAAAGAGAAATTGTCACTAATAATATAAAATATGTTCTTTTCACCAATCTTCCTACATAGATTTTCAAATAAGCAACGTGAAATACTATTTTCAAATCAGAGGTAATTAGAAAACCTTCAGTTTACTCCTGCCAATCCTTGTTTGTTTCAGTAATTTGAAAAACTGTTGAAAAAGAAAACCTTCTTACTTAATAAGGAAATCCCAAGCAAAGTCAAAAACCTTATACAGTAGTTAAAGAAATGAAACATGGGACAATTGATGCACTGCACATATTTCTTTAGACTGCTAGTCTTTGGAGATTTAGAGCTTATTGTAGACAAAAGAAAGAAAACAACAGAAGGCACTGATGTTTCAGCTTCATCAAGCATCTGCTTAATTGGTCTCCTTGCTGTTTTCACTGAGAAACGGAAAGAGACTGTCAGAGAAGGAAAAACCGCTGGAATCAACTAAGACCATACATAACTCACTATCGAACACATGTTTAGTTGTGTACGCTGTGGTTTAGGCAATGAGAGTCTCTTAACAAAACACTCAAAATCCAGCCAGCTTTCACTGTGGGAGGGCAATGAGATGGTGAGCTTAACCGCACCAGTGGAGGAATTCTTGTACTGAGCAGGCAAACATATTTTTAACATAAAATAAAATTCTACCTTAGTGGGGGAAAGGTGCTAATTCAAAAAATTACTACTACCACCACTATCTATTAGATTTAATTAAAGCCATCTGCTGAGTTCATAGCAGAAGCAATATTCAACCTGAGGACTTCTTGCTGGTTGGTAGGTCTTAGCCGCCCCCCCCCTCCATAACATCAGGTGAAACACCCAATAAAACCTCCAGGTATTAAATATAGTGCTACTGTTTTAAAGTACTGTATGTTGAATTTCATTGTCACAAGTGAGATTTGTCTGACTATATGGAAGCTGATAAAATGCTCTGTTTTCCTATGAGATGTGTGGCAACACTGAACTCAGCTTCTCCAGAGGAAGGGGTGAGATACAAATAAAACAAGCAAAACAAATACCAGGGGGCACAGCCTTCTGTCTAGTTCTCACCGATAGCCCTGTGTCTTGGCCGCATCAAACTTGACTTCAGAAGACAGATTGCCCCAAAAGATTTTTATCCATTTAGAAAACAAGCACATAAGAGAGACCAGAGGAGTATGCTACTTCTCTTTAACATTAAGCTTCTTATGTGCTGGAATTCTTATGGAAAAGAGATCATATAATCACCTGAAATTATAGTAACTAGACATAACAATCAGACGTTCCCTTTGCCCACATAAATAAGCAGATTACTTGGTGCCAAATTTCAGCTAGTCCTTTCCTTCTTTTTAGAGGCAGCAGCACAAAATGCCTGGGTACTTCATCAGATGGCTTTTGCTGCACACTTCCTAGGAAGACAATGCAGCCTCAGGAAATGGAGCACATTTTTCCATGAACTTAAAACAGCCTTTTGTTAATCTAAAAGAAGACGGATGTACTTCCTTTACTGATAAGATCACAATGGATGCTGAAGAGAAAACACAGGTTAGGACGAAGGAGAGACTCCTTGACAGTTCTATTGGAGTAGGTGGGTATCAAATGCAAGTAAGCTGCACCCTCCTTCCTTATTGTCAAGATCCATAAAGATGTCCACCACCATCCTTCCTTTGCAGTTTTGTTTACAATGTTGCCTTCAGGCTACATTTTGGTATGCAATACATTTGGCTAACACAATAACTGAAACATTTTTTTAAAATACACTTTTATATTCAACAGGAATTCCATAAGAATTCCTGCACATACTTAACATGTACAGTACTTGTGAAAATAAAAAACATCAAAATACAATTTCATTACTACTAGAGGCAGAATATGTGGAGTATTTATCTAGGATTTTTTAAATTGCAAGGATGTAGTAGTAAAAGTGGTGGCAACAACAGCAGCTACTAAGAAACACAATACATACTTTTATTATCAGATTGTGTCAGGCATTGGATGGTCACCTCAGAAAAGGGACATCATCTTGTATTCTCCTCTATTCAGCCATGGTTAGACATCTCTTTGAATACTATGTCCAGTACTGGACACCAAACTTCAAGAAGGATGCTCACAAATTAGAACAAGTTCAGAAGAGGACAATAAGGAAGATGAGGGTACAGGAAACCAAAACCATACTCTATGAGGAAAGAGTGAAGGAACTAGGCATGTTTAGCCTTGGAAAAAGAGAGGGGATATCTAATCACATTTTTAAACACTTGAAAGGTAGTCATACAGAGGTGCAGGGTACAATAATGGGTTCAAGTTTTAAGAAGCAAGATTTTGGTTGAATATCAGGGAAAATGTCCTAACTGTTAAAGCAGTACAACAATTTAGTCAGTTATCTCTGGTGAGTAGTGAACACTACAGTGCTGGAGGCATTCAAGAGAAAACTGGACAACCATATGTCAGAACTGCTTTGTTTTGGATTCTTGCATCGAGCAATGGGTTGGACAATGGCTTTATAGGCTCCTTCCAACTTCATTACTCTATGATCCACTGTTTGCTAATTTAAAATATTTGCTAACTGAAAGCATGTTTTTTCTATTACAATAGCTTATTTTTCCAAGAATAAGTATTGACATGCAGGATGTGGGAGCAGCCCTCTACGTTCCAGGGATGAGTATGTCTGACCTCTGAAGATTGTCTTCTCCTTTTTTGATTAACATGACCTTCCCACTTCTAAGTGCTTGAGTTTGCCTGCTCCGTTTTACCCTAGATGACAGGGACTACATAATGGGAGTTAACCATATTCTGACTGCACCTGTTGGTCTAGTATACAGTGTGATGCAATTGATAGAAGATAGGTTAGAACTCAGGAGACCACTCAATCATAAAAGCTCACTGGAGATGCAGAAGCACTCCTTAAATATCTCACTTCTCTTGAAAGCCCTACTGGTCACTATAATTTGGTTCTGAACTGACTGACTGACTAACCAACCAATCAACCAACCAACTAACTAGGCAAGAAAGCAAAAGCAAGATACCGACTACTGGATATGATAGTTGGCTATAGAAAGCGAAATGAAAAAATGTTATTAGTTTTAAAATGTCAGCCCTTACCTGCAGACTATCCAGGATAACCCTAAGTAGCTGAACTTGCCTTCGGACAGCTCCAGAGAATCTTTCATAGGTAGATGCATCATACTCAGACATCTGGATTTCCTTTAGTCTGAAACAATATGTAGGACTGAATGAATAAGAGGCATTAATGCCCCAGGAATTCCAGGTGCTTGGGAGTTGGGCTTTGATTCCTCATTATGCTTTGTAGGAGAAGAGTCAGCTTGTGTGGCCTTGGGCAATTGGCACCATCCCAGACTGCCCCCAAATGAAGGAAATGGTAAACCACTTCCAAGTAGTTTATACCTAAGAAACTCTGGCAAGAGGAACCACAGATTAGAATAGAATAGACAGCATAATAAAAAAAGAGAAAACTCAAAATTATTATTGACTCGTAGAGGAGTCAAAGTGTGACAGCGATGTCTCGCCAAGCCTTGGACTGGGAAAGAGAAATAATAAGAATATTCTTGAGGTACAGGAAGATTTCGATGCCTTGCAGCCTGAGGAATGCTGCTACTGGGGTACTGAATTTGGTGAATACCGGGGGAACTGTGGACAGGTCAAATGAGATACTTTTGAACTGGTAGGCCTGCCCATCAATTGGAACCTGAGATAAGGCCTATGGGTCTAGCTGGCTGGAAATACGAAAGTAGGAGTCATGGAGTTTGATGAGCAAAGGGAGAATGGTCTCTAAAGTAACCGTGTGAAATTTTGGTGTGGCTATATATGAGTTCACATCCCTGAGGTCCAGAATGAAGCAATGGGGGGCATGGGACATGTATTGAGCTGGTACAAGCTCAATAGCACCTTTGAGGAGTAATGTTTGTATTTCTTCCATCAGAGCCATTGAAGAGGGAGTGGCTATGTGATAGGAACGGGGTGGAACTCCATGTGGTACCCTTGCTCAATGATGCAGAAGAACCATCTGTCCATGGTGTGGCATGCCCCTCCGTCAGGAGTTCTTCTGTGTCCATCAAGGGATGTGATGCCAATCTTGAAAAGTGCTTGGCTTCCAAATGGTTGGGGAAAATAATGACTGGTTGGTGCTGCAACAGCTCTTGACACTGAGGATTCATGAGGCTGCTTTGATAGTGAAGGTTGCCCATCTGTTAATATTTGTGGTGGCTTGTATGAGCAGTTTGACATCAACACCTCTATTACAGAGCACTTGGTCAGTGCCAAGACATAGTCCAGTGTTGATGCCTGATTATTGCAAGAAGACAATCTCAAACAGCACTGCCCAGGGATAACAATTACAAAGTGGAGGTGCTCAACACAATGTCTGCCTGATTTCATGTGGCAAGGCCATTGACTTCCCATCTTCACAGGTGGCTCCAGTTACAGCTCCTGGTCACTGAGCATTGGAGCCTCTGAATAGGCAGAACCTGCCCATTTAATCATTCCCTCCTTCACCCTTAAATCCTCCAATTCATATTCTAATAAATACGTGTACATTTTTTAATAATTCCCTCATTTGTATAAATCCACAGTTCATCCACCTGTATTCTTCCTTCAAAGAAACCCATGCATTTGTCTTTTTTATACCTTGATTCCAGCTTTGCCATTGACCACCAATCTCTTACTAGATCCAATCTCTCCAGCTCTGTTTTATCTTTCATCTTCTTCTCTTTAGTCAGCAATTCTTTGTAAGTGAGTAGTAACCCCTTTGGATTTATTGTTTTCAGAGTAAAGGCCTCTATTGGTGCTACCCACTCAGGTATTTTTTATAAGTCTGCATTTGAACCTTTTGCCAAACTAAGGACAGTGCTTTCCTTATTATATGATTTGAGAAATGTGTCTGCTCCTTAATTACCCCGTACCATACATATGCGTGCCAACCCATTCTTAAATCATGGCCTTCTAGTTTTAAAAGTCTTTGATTTCCAAGTATTATCCACTCTTTTATCCAGACCATGGCACAAGCTTTGTAATATAGTAGCCAATTTGGCAGCCCTGTCCCTCCTCTGTCTTGTAAATCTTGAGGCCAGTCTCTGCCAAAGTCTCCATCCAATCTTCCCATCCCAAGACTGGCTTAAGGAGCCCCTGAGGATGGCTGGTGTGATGGCAGAGGGTTGTCCTCCGAGAGGGAGCCCACGCAGGTGAAGTGTTCCATGTTACAGTTCTAGTGGAAAGGTTCAGAACCATGCTCCCCGACATGCACCTTATACATGTAAAACCACTGATAGGATGAATAAGATTTAAAATCTTGTGTCCAAAAACTTTAACCTGTTTTTCAGAGTGCTCACTAGATAAAGGGAAATGTATAACCAGTGAATATTAACCAGTGAATATTAACCTCTGCTTAAAAGCTTTTTCAGCCATCTCCCGGGCAGCTTTCTTCACCTCCTCAGGCACAGCATCTTTCTCTGCCTGAGACACCTGGTGTACTTTGTGACCAGCATCCAGGCGGTATGGACCTCCTTTGCCACCCAAGCCAGCGGTGTCTCTTCCACCTGGTGAGGGGAAAAATAGAAAAGTGGTTTACTCATAGATATACAAGTATCCTATGGGTTTCATACCATCATCTATCTATCTATCTATCTATCTATCTATCTATCTATCTATCTATCTATCTATCTATCTATCTATCTATCTATCTATCTATCTATCTATCTATCTATCTGCCTGATGCCTGCCTGCCTGCCTCCTTGCCTCCCTGCCTTTCTTTCAAGGGAGGAAATCATATTTGATACCAGGTATTTATTGTGGCGAACTTCAAGGATAAATGGAAAACGGCGATCCGCAAAATACTTTGACACCTAATAGAAAGCCAGATTTAGTTCAGATTTTGTAGATCAAAATCTACTTCTTTAGACCAAGAGGTGCAAATACTATATCCTCTTATATTTATACACCTCCCTTTGGCTTCATATCCAAGTGAGGATACTGATAACATACAAGGTGACAATGGTTAATTAACACAGAAATGGCACCATTAGGCTATTAATCACTTGAAGTGCAGGCCTAGCCAAGTGACAAGTCAGGTGTCAGGTAAACTTTGCTGTCAAAGAAATGTTACAAGTTATTTCTAGATTTCACTGCATTTACACAGGTGAGGTTTCTAATTTTCAGAGAAGTCTTTTCATGAGCAAACCATGATCTTGTACCTGTTCCTCCAGCCCATGTGTTTCCACCAACATGAGGTTTATTCGCTTCATCTACCTTCCCATGCTTAGGGGAGCTAACATCCAAACCACTCTCTCTCTCGACAGTAATCTGTTGAAACAAAACCAAAACATGTAGAAATTATCATTAGAGGAAACTCTATCATAACCCATTTATTGTTGCATTGTTTATAGAAAAGTCTTGACAGACTGATATTCCTTGGCCTAAAGGAGGGATGATGCATTTGCATTAAATAACTGGTCCCCTGGGAAGCAAAAAGGTCAGTGCTGTATCCATGGCAATGAAAAAGACTGTGCACAAGTCAAAGCATATCATACAGTGCATCAGAGAAGGGTACTTGTTCTAATGATCAAAGCTCCTAAGGCAAATCAATTGGGGGGGGGGGAGAGGAAAGGAGTTTTTTTAAATCAAAGTCCTTCTTACACACATTTGAACTTCTGAGAAGCCAGCCCCAAAATATGGAGTTGTCTGGGCTGGTCATCTTCAAACAGAAATTCATGCATTATTAGTACAGATAAGCCAAACTTAAATATTAAATCCAAAATAAAATGAATGTAAAGTGTTGTAAATATGCAACTAAATGCTGTGTAAAAATATTACAATAAAGCATGAAACTGGAATTTTAACCATAATCACTAGATTATTCATATTTGTTCCTGCCCAGCTAGTTAACAAATTAAAAACAGTTGCTTAATGAATGGGAGTTATTTTAATAAGCAAGATAATTTTTCACTAGTGAAAATGAAAGCAATAAACCCATTCTTTATTTAGAGAGATTATTTTTGTTATTGCCTGCAATGTAGCATAGCATGAGAAAATAACCACTACAGATATCAATTTATTGTTGGAGCTTGAAATTTGGGGGTTTTTGTTTGTTCTTTTAACTAGGATTGCCTGAATCACTCACCTGAGGCTATTAGCCATAGCAGCTGAGTGATTTTAGGAGTTGGAGAAGGAAAATACCGCTGATGTGGCAGGCCTATTCACCAAGCTACTCCAAGTATGCTGAGCTGTAATGGAATGGAAGGAAGCCTGGAAGACATGAACCTCATGGTGCTGGAATTCCCCCACTCCATATCTTCATGTCTTGTGTGAAGCCTACTTTCCTCTCCTCAGGGAAGATCCAGAAATCCTCTCATAAGAACATAAGAAGAGCCATGCTGGATCAGGCCAAAGGCCCATCTAGTCCAGCTTCCTGCATCTCACAGTGGCCCCACCAAATGTGTCTGGGTGTGCGCGAGAGTAGATCTCTGTCTCCTGATACCACTCCCCTGCATCTGGCCCTTGAAGTACCCTGGTTTTAAGCCTGGAGATTACATATCTTCATCATGGTTTGTAACCGTCTATCCACTTTACTCATGCCCTGCATTCTTTTTCTATATGGAAAAGTAGAGACATTGTCACATGGTTCAACTTCTGACACTGCTCTGTGAAATCTCTTGGGTCACTATAGCAATTAGCAGAGCAGTAGCAACATCAACCTATTTCAGCATGGGTAAATTTAAAGCATCAATGTACTATGGAATTTTTAAGACTAGGAGACTAATTTCAGTGTGAGCTTTTGTGAACTTCAAGAAAGAGTGCCTGGTGAAGTCCACTGCAATCCACAAAACATCACACTGAAATATATCTTATGATCTCACATGTGCCACAAGATGAGTTTTTGCATCATCCTGTATACTTATAAGACCAGCCCACCTGGCATACTGAACTTTCAGGAGATGATAAATAACAGTATGTTTATTATATCTGAAGCTGATCCAATAAGATTAAAATCAATACTATAGCACATCTATATGCCTTCTTTTAAACTGTAGGGCTCTGCAAATCAGTTTGAAAGTAACATCTCTATTATAGGCACTTGGACAAACATACAGTGGACCCTCGTATAACAAGTGGTTTGTTTAACAGAAGATCCGCTTAAAGGAAAAAAATTCTGGAGATAGGGGAAAATTGCTTAACAGAGATGCCTATGGGGTGAATCCATACAACAGAAAAACGGTCGTGGTTGTGATTAGGGATTAATCCGTTTTCAATGCATTCCTATGGGAAATTTGTACAAAGGAAAATTTCATTTGGAACGAACCAATTCCTTTATAGAAGGTACCACTGTACTAACATTTGGTCAATAGATGGCGGTAACATTTCTCTGTTGATAGCAATTGCCATTGCCGCTGAAATAAACACAAGGCACAGACTAGTAGTGTTTTCAATTCTCATGACCTATGAAAGACAGTTGATGATTCTAAAGGCAAAAGTATGCCAATCATTGCACTAAGTCCTGTAAACATAAAATAGCTTTTATAAGAGTAAGAATCTGGAATGCAAAGATTGCTTAATGATAGCATCTTTGTTTTCTGTTTCCTGGTTCAACACATAAAAATAATCTTAGAACTGCAGAGCACAAAGGGATCCTATGGATCACTGAGTCCAACCCATAGGGAGGCACAGGGGGGAATTGAACTCCAAACCTCTCACTCCACAGCAGATACCTAACCCCTGAGCTATATTTTATTATATTTAAATAGGATTGTTAAGAATAAACAAACATCTATATTTCTAGAAAGCACTCATTAGAAGATGCAAGCAAAAAGTTGCTGGAACAGCTTCAATCACATCTTGTTGCCTGTAGGTTCTGGATATAATGGACCAGCTACAATATTTGTAATGATAGATTTTTATGAACATAGTTAGGACATCATCTGCAGACAGTTTTTTTCCCTACAAATAATTCAATCTGTTTTTTTGCAGTTGTAGAGAATGCTAGCTTCTCAGTACTAAGTACAAGGTTTTCCCTTTTTGGGGGGTGGGGTGGGGGTGGGACTACAGTCCCTAGAAGCATGCAGGAATTCCCTGTCCCTTATTTGAATCACTTACAACTGAGGAATAAAAGCTCTTGTGGACATGACGAATCTTCAAGAAGATGGGAGAACTGGCTAAGCTGTGTGAGAGCTGCCCTAATGCCTTGCAGCTCCCTCAGAACACAGCTCTGCTGAGCCACTCCCTCTTTCTTCACAAAGGTTCAGCACATCTGATGAAGCCTTTATTCCTTAACAGATTTGATTTTTGTTACTAAAGCCCCCAGAATTCGGGCTGAGGTACATAAGGCCCTGATTAAGGTACATGAGACAGCAATATTTCTCTGGTGACTAGACCCAGGCCAAAAACCAGTCTCTTAGTACTCAGAGCAGGCCTGGTGAGGACCTGGAAAACAACTTGCCTGGACTATGATTTCCAGAATCAACAGGTGGCATGGCCACTAGCTATGGCAGCTGTGGATATCCCCAAACCACTCAGCTTGGCTTATTCAAAGGTTCCACACAAACAGCAGAGGCTGGTTCTGTTTCTGAAGAGGATTCTGAGACCAACACATACACTATCCAGAAAGTTTATGTATTGGTCTCTGAAGGTTGTTTTTCAGCTTTAGGCCATGGGTTTAAAGAAATCCCTAATGTTGAATGGACTTCATCTTACCTGCACAGGCCTGCCATTCTCTTGACCAATCATTGTTCTCCATTCCTGCAGTGATCTTTGAAGGTTTTCTAAGCTGGTTTCCCAAAGCCGGACATTGCCCCCCATATCCACTGTAACCACGCCACCTTTGTTGAGTGAAGTCAAAAGGACATCCGTGTCCGAAATCATTGATATCCACGATGTATAGGGAGTCAGGCGCATTGATCTGAAAACCAAAAGAAGATGACTTGGATAAAAGTTTTTCTTCATGATACAGAATCTAAAATCTTACAGGAAAAATATATGCCCAGCAAATCTTGCAAACCTAACAGCTCCTTATCCTAATAATCTTTTCTGGGCTAGTTAAAATTTAGTGATGTGATCGTATGGGTGTTGCTGCTTCCCTCTTGTATGCGCATATACTTGATTCACACATATACACCTATGACATGTTTAGCCTGGAGAAAAGAAGCCTGAGGGGCAATACGGTAGCACTTTTCAAGTATTCGAAGGGCTTTCATTCAGAAGAGGGGCAGGGTCTGTACTCTAATCACCCCAGAGTGCAGGATGTGCATCAATGGCCTCAAGTAAAGAGAACCCGGCTTGTAGCTGAAGATCAGAAAAAGAAATTCCTGTTAGAGCAGTACAACAATGGAACCAATTAGCTCAAGAGGTGGTGAGTGCTCCAACACTGGAGGCATTCTAGATAAATTTGCCTGGCAGATATGTTTTGATTTGTATTTCTACATCAAGCAGGGGACTGGACTTGATGGCCTTGTAGGCCCCTCCCAACTTCACTATTCTATGATTCTGTGAAAAGTTCTGAACTCTCCAATAGTTTAATACAGATGGGATTTTGTTATGAAACTGCACAATTTGATGGATAGGCTCTCAAAAATGTTCTGGGTCCATGCCAGGAAAGGTGCAGGCTTCTCTGCTCCTCTTCCAAAGAATTAAGAGCAGCAGATATTCCCACAGTATTCCATTTTAATCTGTGATGCAGGTAAGTGTAATAAATAGAAACTGGTTCATGAACATAAAGGGAGCTGCACAACTGTGTGGCAGTCTGAGGGCAGCACCTATCAGCTAGCTTTTATCTTTGTTATATGCTTGGCACAAGCTTTTGCTTCATTAAATGAAGGTGGACTGCCATTCAGAAAAAAAGTTGCAAAGGACAATCCAAGTACCGTACAGTGGTACCTCAACTTTCGAGTGCTTCGAGAACCAAGGAATTCAACTTACGAGCAGAAATAATTGGAAATGGATTTCCGAAAAAACTCGAGTTACGAGTGGAAATCCATTTCCAATGATCCTCCTGGGTGGGCATTTTTAAAAGCAAGGGGGGAAGAATTGCAATCATAATTTACTTACCTTGGGGCTCCAAACAGCAGGGGTTCTTTCCCAAAGCATTTTTAGGGAACCCCCTGAAATCAATTAACACCATAGAGTAAACTCCCTGATTGCCTCCATGCTCCCAGTACATGTTGCCAATTAAGTACCTGGACCCCCTTTAGAGCTTCAAAACTCAGTCCTCTGACCCCCAAATTGTTCCAGATTTCAGGGGGTTCCCTAAAATCGCTTCAGGAAGGAACCCTTGCTGCTTTGGAGCCACAAGGTAAATAAAGTTTGATTTCAAGTTTTTCCCCCTCGCTGCTCCACTGCAGCCTTTTCAAAATCACCCACCTAGAACAGCAAGCCTTTCAGTGTTTTGGATGGGCAATTTTTAAAAGGGTTCCAGTGGAGCCTTGGGACAAGTGCATGTTCCCACAGCCTGGGTGGGTGGGAAGGGAAGCAGAGGCAGCGCATCGCCACCACCGCTTCCCTTCCAAACTGCCCGGGCTGCGTGACGACCAATGGGTCCATGCTCTGCTCACCAATTTGGTGAGCAGAGCACGGACCCATTGATCTTCGAGCAGCCCCCAGGCCTTGGAAGTGAAGCAAGGAAGGAGGGGGGAGGCAACAGAGGCAGAGATTGCCTCCTCCTCTTCCTCCTTGGTTGCTTTGATCTCTTTTGCAGAGATCAAAGCAACCAAGAAGGAGGGGGAGGTGACCTCTGCCTCTGTCACCTCCACCCTCCTTCCTTGCTTCCTTTGCAAGGTGCCCTGCCCAAATTTGCATTGTCTTGGCTTCTTCCTCAATCACCGGTAGCCAAAGGCTGCTTTATGCACCCCAAGCCTATTTTGAGAGGTCCCACCTGTCAAAGTCAGCTGTCTGGCGGGGCTGGGAAAGCAGCCTTTGGCTGCCCTTGATTGTGGGCGGGTGGGACAGCCTTCCCATAGGAATGCATTGAAATCCATCCCTCCGGAACAGATTAATTGATTTTCAATGCATTCTTATGGGAAACTGCTGTTTGACTTACGAGTTGATCGATCTCCGAAGACGTGGATGACACATTCATAATTTGGAGCCACGGTGAAGATAAACTGGAAGAATTTCTAAACTACCCCAACAATATCTACCCAAATATACAATTCATCATGGAAAAAGAAATAGAGGGGAAACTATTTTTAGATGTGACTGTCATATGCAAACTGCACCTCTAATTAGGACACAAGGTCTACAGAAAACCCATGTACATAGATCGGTACCTACATAAAAATTCCAATCAACACACAACAAAAAGAGGCATAATCAACAAACTTGTAGACCAGGCAAACCGAAACTGTGAAGCTGAATTCCTCAACATTGAACTCAGCCACTTGAATTGGGCCCTACAGGCAAATGGTTATTCCAAGAACGAAATCAAAAGAGCCATCAAACTGAAAAACAACACCAAACTGAAGAAAAACAGCCTCCAACAAACAAAGTATTTTTGTCATACATAAAAGGAGTCATGGACCACATGGACAATGTGTTGAAAAAACACAACCTACAGGCAGTATTTAGACCCAAAACAAAAATACAACAAATACTACGATCAGCAAAGGCCAAAAGGAACCCACTTGCCTCTGCAGGAGTACACCAGATACCTTGTAGTTGTGGCCAGGTATATATTGGGACAACAAAGCGCAGCATCCAGACTAGAATCAAAGAACATGAAAGACACTGCAGACTAAAACAACCTGAAAAATAAGGAGTAGCTGAACACACCCTGAAACAAATGATATGAAATCCTCTTCCAGGACACAGAGGTACTGGACAACACTACCAATCACCATGTCAGATTACACAGAGAAGCCATTGAAATCCACAAACATAATCACAGTTTCAACAAAAAAGAAGAAAGTCTAAAAATCAACAAAGCCTGGCTTCTGGTACTAAAAGATGCAGAGTGCAAAAGGCCAAAGCTCAGTGATTCCCTCCCAGCCACAAGCAAAAGTTATCAGTTCACACAATAGAACAGCTAACAACACCCATCAAGGATTGTTGCTACCCCTGACTGCATTGAAACTTCTAAATCCCTTCATCACAATACAATGAGTAATACCTATTTTCCTGCATAGGACAAGTTTCCTCTTTCCCACAACTTTAATAACCCCAGTCTCACTCACTTTATAACCCAGAACACAGGGAGGACTCCTAGTTCCCTGAGATCCTTGCCCTCTGAAGATGCCGACCACAGAGTCTGGTGAAACATCAAGAAGAAAAACTCCCAGAACATGGCCAAACAGCCCGAAACACTCATAACAACGATCATATCCCATCTGTGAAAGCCTTCGAGAATACCTAATCCATCAGTCTATCCACTACATCATACTGGGAATCCACTTTAAAGACTTATACATCATTTTAATAGACATAAGGGACAGTATCCTATTGCTAGTCCCAACTATAATGGAGTCACTAAATCAATTGCTAAATTGTAAGTCAACACATATGCAAATCCCCTTGAGACATAGTTCTGCTCTATTTGGGACTAGCAGCAGGAATATGAAAAGTTGAAAAAATGCACGAGTTCCTAAAAATGTGTAAAAAATAGAATAATTTCAAAATAAGTGTTCCAAACTGAAAGAAACAATGGCATGTGAAATAACTTAGCATAGAAGGTTAACGATATCTTGGCTTCTTTCCGGTGAAGTTCTGCACAGTAATAACTGCTGGACAGCTCAGTGGTTAAGGTCTCTGGCTGTGGAATCAGGGGTTCAATTCCTCACTGTGCCTCCTTGACAGGAGCTGGACTCAATTATTCATAGGGTCCATTCCAGCTCTGTAGTTCTAAGACTATTATGGTAAGATAAAAATAAAATCTAAAAGGTGAAGTACACTTACCTGGGAACAGGGATATATCTAAGTTTCTTGGCTGTAAGATCAGTAATTTCTAAATACCCTGCAGTTTCAGGAGGAGTAACATCTGCAAACAGAAGTGTTTGGAACATCTGATATCTGGCAGTTTAATAAGTCATGCATCTTTTATTTCACAGAAACATTTCAACATATCAGGAAACAAAGCAAAACAAAAAATTACATCCATAGACTTGGAATGCTTTTATAAAAAGAAGAAATATAAAGTAAGGAAACATAATCAATTATTCATTTAGCAAATATCAAATAAAAGCAAACCTGATTTAAAATGGATCAGGCACAAATACAAATTACAGGTATCTGCAGATGACTTAGTTTTTATGTTGGAGCACCCCAATACTTCAGCAGATACCTTGTTGGATACAATAAAGGAATTTGGGGAAATGTCAGGGATAAAAAATATGAAAAAAATGAAAATATTAGTGACAATTCTGGGACAAGATGAAATTCAGAAATTAACCAAAAGGACATTGTTCCAGGAAGAAAAAATAGTGAAGTGTTTGGGAATATAAATTCCAACAACCCTCCCAGCACATTAATAAAATATAATTACATGAGGCTTTTAAATGATATTTAGAAAGATCTGGAAAAACAGAACAGACTACAATTATAATTGATAGGAAAAACAGTGACAATTAAAATGAACATACTATGAAGACTGCTTTTTTATTTCAGACAATACCAGTCTGAAATGTCTCTCTCTCTCTGTGTATGCATGTCAGTGTTTGTAAAGCTGAAAGAACAAAATGAATATTGAGACAATTCTGCTAAATGATGCCCTGCTGCCCCGAATCAACTCATTGTTTTTAAAGCAGAACAGATTTTTAAAATGCACAAACACTGTCCCAATTGCTTTGTACGCTAGCATTTTTTCATAGCTATAGTGCATGCAACTCAAACAATAATTGCTGGAGAAAAATGGTTCATATTTTCAGCAGCAACAGATGTGGCCTTAAAATGGATAAGAAACGAGGAACATCTGCTGAAGCCATATTTGACTTCATATATCTGTTTACTGAATAGGTTAAAGTCCAAGTATTACATAACAAGCCTCCCAACATGGATTGCAACATATAAGGATATGTACATGTTTATTCACATGTCTGCCCACAATAGATGTGAATACCCTCTAGCAAACTGAAGAGAATTAAATAGTGCACATGACAAGCAGAAATTATGAAAACATGATAAAACTAAAATAAATGGACATGAACTTTCTGCACTTTATTCAATTTTCACGCTTATGCTCAGCTATTATTTTGCCATGACATGAACAACTGGTAGTAAATGTACAACCACCAGCAGCAGCAGTGGAAATTTCCAACAACCTTTCTGGTTTTAAAGTCCTGAGAAAGCATCACAACAAACTTCATGGATACCTTCACAAGAATAAAGGTTAGACAACTATCTAAAAAACTAAGAGTACCTGGAATATCATATTCCCACAGAAGGACAGCATGCGGCATATCTTTGGATATTTCAGTGGATTCAAAATTCTGTGTCTTCACATTTTACATGTTTAGTGTAGCATTTGTTACTTTTCAAAAATTTCTCACACTTCAGATGTGTTCAAGCAAGAAATATTAAACTCACTCATGTTTAATTTAAAGAAAGCCCCACTATGTTCAAGTAGGATCTACAGTACTTCCAAATAAATGTGTTTAAGAATGTAGAAGCCAAGGTTTTAAAAATGTCTTAGTAATTCCACCTATGTGCCATATGAAAAACACTCTCATATATGATATGATAAAATATAAAGCATGAAAAACAGATGAAGTTGTGTTACCTTTGGGATAAAGTTCTTTCAAAGGCACATCTCCAGGGGGTAAAATTCTGATCATCTGATTAGCAGATGTAAGAGTCACACAATTGGTTTGCTTTGCCAATCCAGTTTTGTTCTGCTTTCCATAATAAAATGGATCAGAAGGTGAGGGCTGTCTGTTCCCCAAGGTGAAGCCTCTCTTCCAGCTATAAACTTCATTGGACTGTAAGAATAAAAAGATAAATGACTAATAGACATACAAAATCACCACAAATCTTCTATTAAATGTACTGAAGACAAAATTTAAACACTAAATGAAACATTCAGGTTGTAAAGTCAACACCTACTCCTAAACTTTTCTAGACTGACAGAAAGATTGTTGTTATATGTGGCAGTGGTATTACTGAGCTTTTTATTGGTATTGAAGAGATAATCAAAGCATTTTGTAAATGTTTGCACAGCTACTTTTCTTGGACTGAACACACAGGATCAAGTGCAAGGAGAAGTTGGAGGTTGGGGAGGAGAAAAAGGTTCTCCATACAATAGAGAACATTAGGATTCATACAACAATCCATATTGTCAGGTGAGTTTTGGCTAACCACCGGATATAGTTTTGCTGTTGTTGAAAATGGCAACATAGAAGATTAGCTCCTCTCTATGCCTGAATATATCAGCATGGATGTTGGTAAAAAGATAATGGAATCACTTTGAACTGCATAGTCATGGGAAAGCCAAGGAAGACGCCTGAAGAAAATAAGCCGAAAGTCATCTCTGATGAGGAGGATCAAAGGGATCTGACGGGGTATCAGAGGAGCCTGAGAGCGAAACGGAGGCATCTGGCAAGAAGAAAAGGGGAAGAAGGTGGTGGTGGTGAAACTGATGGATCTAGTGAGGAGATGGAACTGCTTATTATATAATTAGGAAAAGACTTACAACAGGATATGAAAAGTCTTTATTACGTCCCTACAACAAACCGTTTTGGAAGTTAAAGAAAGCATTAAAAATGTAGAGCAAACTGCTGATGCTTTTGAAATGGCACAAGGAAATGACAAACTGGAAAAAAGGAGTTGAGGAAATTAAAGGACAGACTTGTGGATCAGGAAAATAGACAAAGGCATCAGAACATTTGTCTGAGATATTTTAAGGAAGGTGAGAGAGAGAAAGACAGTGACCTGAAACAAATAGTTTTGAACTGGATCCAAGAACTCTGCCCCAGCATAGAGATAACAAATAGAGATGTGGGTAGTGTACATCAAATTGGACCAAAACAACAATCAAGGACAAGATATATAATTGCGAGATTTGCTTCGTATGTTGTTAAGGAAGATGTGTTTCGTGGTTTGAATAATATTAAAGAATTGTCACTTGAAGGATAGAAAGTGGAACTATACCAAAACTTGCACCAGAGATTGTGGAAAGATGTAAACAATGGAAACTGTATACGAGAATCCTGCAGGAGAGGAAAATGAAGTATAGGTGGGGTTCTCCCTTCAAACTGATTATATATGGTACAGAAAGACATCAAATACTATTGCTAAAACAACACACAACTGGTTGACTTTTTTGAGCAAAAGAAGATTCCCCTCCCTGAGATTCATTCGACAGAAATGAAGGCAGATGAGCTAGAGAGAATGCAACTTTGATGGAGACAAGCAGGAGGGGACAAAACCTTGAGAGATAATGGTGGAACATAGAGACTGGAGCTGAACAAATGAATTTCTCAAGGACAGTGAAAGAGTTTTTATCTGGAGCTGAAGATAATTGCCAACATGAAACAGATGTTGTTTGTTAAACAAATGGTCAGAAACTATGTACAGGTTTATTATTAAAGAGTAGAAAATATAATGCAACATTAGTCAATAGTTCACACGTTTATAAGATTAAGATATAAATGAGATGTATATAAGATTAAGATATAAATGAAAGTAGTGTTTAAGGATGGAAATGAAAAATTACTTTATAAAAATCTAATTGCAAATCTAACTGGTGTAGCAAGCGCTGTTACTGCAAAAAAACCTGGATAAATGCTCAAGATCTCTCTGTACAAAAATATGTAAACAGAATCTGGCAAATGGTCCTTATGGGAAAGTTGACATATCAAATTAAATTATATAGAGGGGAAATAAAACATGATAAATTTATGAAGACCTGGAAAACTTTATTATCATATGGAATTAGCACAAGAAATGAAGAATGTGCTATGGAAAATAATTTTGACTGCTGGAATGTAATATTTTAAAATAATTAACTTGTGTGTGTATCATATTTAACTATGTTAGAAGATGAATTAGCAGGTGTATATAGAGAAAGATAATATGCTTATAGAAAGTATAAGTAAGTTGATGCTATTGTACTATAATTTTAACTTGCCTTGTAAAATTTATAATATATATATATATATATATATATTTGTTTTCGTAGATTTTCACGGGTATAGGTATGCATGTTAGGGTGGATTCGGGTTTCTTCCCGTGTAGAAATCTGGTTGTTTTGGCGACGTTTCGACGAGGTCTCACTCGTCATCTTCAGGCTGGTGTTCTGGCTTCTTTCTTCTTGAAGCAAAGTGTGGTCTCAGTTGAAGTCCTTCTATAAATACTGCTGGGGGGGGTGTGGTTTGCTTGCTCTGTTGCTGATTGTAGGTTCCTTTGTTCCTTTGTTCTTTTGTGATCTGCTGTGTGGCTGAGGCGATCGTTAAGGGATTAACTGCTGATGGCTGTTTAGATGGCTGTTTACATGCTGGTGGGTTAGATGGCTGGTAGGTTCTGGCAGTATCCTGGGCTTTGGTGGAGTGGGGTCCTGTGTCTTGTGAATTCATTTTGGTCTGGCTACGTGTCTGTGGTCTCCCAATGTTTTTGGGGTGTGTGAGTGTGCTCCATGTGGTGACTGGAGTGGGGTGCCGCAGTAGATGGTGCAGTCGTGGTTTTGTTATTGGATGGTGGTTTCGTTTCATCTGTGGGAAGGGTGTGGGTTTGTGTTTGGTGTGGATGGAAGGTGGTGGCATCTTGTGTCCTTTTGGACCTGGTGTCAGTCTTTGTGACAGAGGCTCGTCTGTTGACCAGGGCTAGTTTCCAGATGTCAGGCAAGCGGGAGGTGTCATCACGTTTATTCATGTTGTTTGGGTGTTTCTCTATTTCAATGGCTTCCATGATTATTCGACTGTTGAAGTGTTCAGTTTTGGAGATGAGTTTGGTTCTTTCAAAGTCAATTTCATGACCTGTTGTTTTTATGTGCTGGAAGAGAGAGGAAGATTTTTCTTCTTTTTGACTGCGTTCTTGTGTTCTGCGATGCGTGCGCTTATTCTCCTGTTTGTCTGTCCGATGTATGTGGCTGGACAGACTTTGCATGGTATTTCGTAGACTCCTTGGTTTTCTAGCTCAATCTTGTCTTTGGGGTTTCTTAAAATGTTGGCTATTTTTTGGTCGGTGCAAAAGGCTGTCTTGATATTGTGTTTGTGGAGAATTTTGCTGATTTTGTCTGTGGTGCCTTTGATGTAAGGGAGGAGGGCGGTGCCGTTGTTCTCTTCTGTTTCTTGGTTCTTGGGTGGTGTTTCCTTTTGGATTAGTTTGGTGATGGTGTTTTTTTGGAATCCGTTCGCAATTAAAACATTCGAGAGAGTGTGTAATTCAGTTTTAGGTGGTCTTTGTCAGCGAGGCGTTTGGTTCTGGAGATGAGGGTTTTTGCTACGGAGTTGATCTGTGCAGGGTGGTGGTGTGATTGTGCATTTAAGTAGCGGTTAGTATGTGTTTTTTTCTGGTAGATGGTATGTCCTAGGGAGCCGTCGGGTTTTTTGTAGATTAGGACGTCCAGGAAGGGAAGTTGGTTGTTGGCTTCTATTTCCATAGTGAATTGTATTTTGGGGTGTAGGCTGTTGAGATGTGTGAGGAAGTTGTTCAGTTTATCTTTCCCGTGTGGCCAGATAACAAAGGTGTCGTCAACATATCTGAGCCAGAGTTTGGGTTTATGTTCGGACTTCTGTAACGCGTTGGTTTCAAAGTGTTCCATATATAGGTTTGCGATGACCGGTGAGAGGGGTGATCCCATGGGTGCTCCTTCTATCTGTTTGTATCTTTGTCCATTGTGGATGAAGTATGTGTTGGTTAGGCAGTGGTTGGTCAGATCTAGGATGTGCTTGGGGGGGTTGTATTTGTTGTGGATAGCTGTCAAGGCTTCTTGAATGGGCACTTGTGTGAAGAGCGAAACAACATCGAAGCTCACGAGTAGGTCATTGGGTTGTAGGTCTTGTTTCTTTATAATTTCTATGAAGTGGAACGAGTTTTGTACGTATGAAGTGATGGATTCTGCATAGGGCTGGAGTTGTTTGGCAAGAAATTTGGCGAGGTTTTGTAGAGGTGAGCCTATGGAGCTGACTATGGGTCTGAGAGGTGTTCCTTCTTTGTGAATCTTGGGGAGGCCGTAGAGCTTGGGGCATCTGGATGATTTCTCTCTGGGGATGATGCTTGGCTTGATTTCTTCACTTAAGGGAGAGGCTTTTATTTTGGCTTTGGTGGTTTTTTCCAGGTAGGTGGTGGGGTCTGTGTTCAAAGGTATGTAAGCAGGGTCTTGTAGTAGGTTGGATAATTTGGCTTGGTAGTCGGATGTGTTCATCACCACTGTGGCATTGCCTTTGTCTGCTGGGAGAATGATTATGTTGTGGTCTTTCCTCAGGTTGGTGAGGGCTTTTGTTCTTCTTTGTGTAAATTGCTTCTGGGTGGTTTGCTGGAGCAGAGGACATTGGTGACTTGAGTCTGATTTTGTTGGCTTCATCTGGGTTGATTTTGGTTAGGCTGGCTTCCACTCCGCATATGATGTTTTCGGTGGGGATGTGTCTGGGGCGACTGCAAAGTTGAATCCTTTGGAAAGGACTTTGGTCTCTGCGATGGTGAGTGTCCTGTCTGATATGTTGTGAACTGTTTGTTTCATGGGTTGTTGTGTGGGGGGTTGGGCTTCTGGCGTTTTCCAGTTTGTGGAGTTTGTTGGTGTGTGTGTCTGTCTTGTGGGAGGTCTCTGTTTCAGCTCTCCAGGCGGCGAGTTGCTTGGATTTGTTCCAGAGTGTTGGGTGGATTTTGTTGCTGAGTTTGAGGTGGAGAGTGAGTAGATCTCTGTTGGTTTGATCTAGTAGGTATCTTTTCCTGTGTAGTTCGCTTCTGATTAGGGCTAGTTCTGTTCTTTTCAGGATCCTTTCGCTGGATGGGGTTTTGAGTGGAATTTCAGTTGGAAGCTTGTGGGGATCACATTTTTGTCTCGGCAGTTGCGTAGGAATGCAATGTCACATAAGATGGTGGCTCTTCGGACTTCTAGTTTTCGTAGGTTCTGGTCAGCTGGAAGGTTTCCTCCCGTAGAGGTCGGATATTTGTTTTCGTAGATTTTCACGGGTATAGGTATGCATGTTAGGGTGGATTCGGGTTTCTTCCCGTGTAGAAATCTGGTTGTTTTATGACGTTTGGCGAGGTCTCACTCGTCATCTTCAGGCTGGTGTTCTGGCTTCTTTCTTCTTGAAGCAAAGTGTGGTCTCAGTTGAAGTCCTTCTATAAATACTGCTGGGGGGGTGTGGTTTGCTTGCTCTGTTGCTGATTGTAGGTTCCTTTGTTCCTTTGTTCTTTTGTGATCTGCTGTGTGGCTGAGGCGATCGTTAAAGGGATTAACTGCTGATGGCTGTTTAGATGGCTGTTTACATGCTGGTGGGTTAGATGGCTGGTAGGTTCTGGCAGTATCCTGGGCTTTTGGTGGAGTGGGGTCCTGTGTCTTGTGAAACGTGTCTGTGGTCTCCCAATGTTTTTGGGGTGTGTGAGTGTGCTCCATGTGGTGAAAGTGCAGTAGATGGTGCAGTCGTGGTTTTGTTATTGGATGGTGGTTTCGTTTCATCTGTGGGAAGGGTGTGGGTTTGTGTTTGGTGTGGATGGAAGGTGGTGGCATCTTGTGTCCTTTTGGACCTGGTGTCAGTCTTTGTGACAGAGGCTCGTCTGTTGACCAGGGCTAGTTTCCAGATGTCAGGCAAGCGGGAGGTGTCATCACGTTTATTCATGTTGTTTGGGTGTTTCTCTATTTCAATGGCTTCCATGATTATTCGACTGTTGAAGTGTTCAGTTTTGGAGATGAGTTTGGTTCTTTCAAAGTCAATTTCATGACCTGTTGTTTTTATGTGCTGGAAGAGAGAGGAAGATTTTTAGAACGCAGTCAAAAAAGAAGAAAAATCTTCCTCTCTCTTCCAGCACATAAAAACAACAGGTCATGAAATTGACTTTGAAAGAACCAAACTCATCTCCAAAACTGAACACTTCAACAGTCGAATAATCATGGAAGCCATTGAAATAGAGAAACACCCAAACAACATGAATAAACGTGATGACACCTCCCGCTTGCCTGACATCTGGAAACTAGCCCTGGTCAACAGACGAGCCTCTGTCACAAAGACTGACACCAGGTCCAAAAGGACACAAGATGCCACCACCTTCCATCCACACCAAACACAAACCCACACCCTTCCCACAGATGAAACGAAACCACCATCCAATAACAAAACCACGACTGCACCATCTACTGTGGCACCCCACTCCAGTCACCACATGGAGCACACTCACACACCCCAAAAAAACATTGGGAGACCACAGACACGTAGCCAGACCAAAATGAATTCACAAGACACAGGACCCCACTCCACCAAAGCCCAGGATACTGCCAGAACCTACCAGCCATCTAACCCACCAGCATGTAAACAGCCATCTAAACAGCCATCAGCAGTTAATCCCTTAACTATCGCCTCAGCCACACAGCAGATCACAAAAGAACAAAGGAACAAAGGAACCTACAATCAGCAACAGAGCAAGCAAACCACACACCCCCCCCAGCAGTATTTATAGAAGGACTTCAACTGAGACCACACTTTGCTTCAAGAAGAAAGAAGCCAGAACACCAGCCTGAAGATGACGAGTGAGACCTCGTCAGGTGAGTTTTGGCTAATGTGGACAGGCATGACTAAAATTCAGAATTACATTTCCTGTAAGATACTGTGGGAGATTGCAGCAACCTTGACTACAGCCACATTTCTGCTCATGACCTAAGTTTGAACCCAATGGGTTCAGGTAGCCAGCTCAAGGTTAACTGAGTCTTTTTTCTGTCCTTCTGAGGTAGATAAAATGAGTATCTAGCTTGCTGGGGGGAGACTTGTTGTTTGCATAATTATGTGGTAATACATTAGAGATGGTGACAAACCTTGTTCTGCAAACTAACCGCAATAGCTTATGATGACTTTGTAAACCACCAAGAGTGACCTTCAGTCAGATGGTGTGGTATGTAAATAAATAAATAAATAAATAAATAAATAAATAAATGATGGCACAACAGTATTACTACACGTCTCTGATATGGGAGACACAAATATGACTGTATAACACTGATATTTCAAGACCATATACCACTGGACTAGATATAACAATCCTGTCAAGTGTTATACCTTCGACAAACCTTTCATCAGTCACTGTCCCTTTCCCAGATACGAGGGCAGTCCCCACAACTGATTAGTTAGGCATCAAGGAACATGAGCCATGCCTAATTGAAATGAAATTAAAACATTGCCTACCATGAGATCTGGAAACCCAATGATAAGTGTAGCGTAACTGTTCTCATCTGAAAGCATTCTATTGGGTGAGCTGATTTTCTGCCCAATCGCTGCACTCAGATTTTCTGAAGACAGTTCGTCACATGAAATTGTGTGTGGCACGTTTAGTTCTGAAGCTATGCAAAAGGAAAGCAAAAATAAAGGTATAGAAAAGTAAGATCAGTTACAGGTAGATATATCTGGCTCTTTTTATGAGTGGTCATATGCATCCATGTTGTTGCAGGAGAGCAGGACATGTGACTGCAACTCCCAGACACCCTCCCAGCAAAACCAGTGTTGAGGACTGTCAGAAGTGCAGGCCACCTACATCTGGAAATTTCCTATGCATCTTCTACTGACTTCACAATGTGCCAGTATTTAACAGCAGGTGAGAAATAGCTGTGATCTGCTAACTGGCATCTGGTGCACAAAGGAAATCCAATATACTTTCAGGTACCATTTTGGTGGATTATGTGTATCATGTGGTATGAATATTATGAACATGGGTTAAGGCAAGGCAACATTCTTTTAGCAGCCATACAGGAAATATTTTAATTTCCGTAATTGAAAATCTTATAATTTCTTTTACAAAAAGAAAAGTTACTTACCAGTAACTCTGGTTCTTCAAGTGGTCATTCTGTAATTCCACACACATGCACAGTAACTTATTGGAACCTTCTAGACCTGAAAGCTACACAAGGATGTCCCTCCCCTATATAAGCCTGGCTCTGCCCCTTCTTACCTCAAGTTCCCTATGTATTCACCGCTGTCAAAAGTGACAGAACTGGCATGACGAAGAGAGGGGAAGGCTGGGCGGGTATGTGTGGAATCACAGAATGAACACTCAAAGAACCAGAGTTACAGGTAAGTTACTTCTCTTTCTTCTTCGTGATCTTCTGTGATTGCACACATTGGGTGATTAACAAGCTAAGTTGCCAGAGGTGGGTCTTCACAGTAAGATTTTTGGAAGCATAGCATGGCCACAGGCTGAATGCATTTGAAGGCGGACATCACATCTACAGTGGTTGATAATGTGAATTTAGCAAGATCATAGGCTAGTCTGATAGTGGCAAAAATAGATTTGGATATTGCCTGTGGAGACAAAAGGAGGTCCATCCAACCTTTGTGTCAGAAGTCGAGACAAAAAAAATGTTCCGTCTTCCGATATGGACAAGTGTGAGTAACACAGGATATTAGAGCTCCTTGACATCAATGAACGAAGCATCCATTCTTGGTCTTAAATAATAATCGTCAAAGTATGCTACTATTTCAGGAAAAGGAGGCAATGTCAAGTGACTAGATGATGTTGCTTGGGTGAAATTGTAAAAACGGTAGGTGTACTTTCATTTACATGCCTTGTTAAAATAACAGCAATCAGGAGATAGCTCTATGTGAGAGTCTATTCAAGGTTTTACAAGCCATAGTGATGAATGTGGAGTTAGAGAGCTAGTCTGAAGGCTTATATTGTGAAGACCTGTGAGAAAGGCCTTAAATATGGAATGTGTGAAGAGTCAAGCACTGGGCCCGTGAGCTACAATAGCAGCCCTGACTAATTCAGCTGTGGGTAATGGAAAATTTAGAGTAGGCAGATTGTACGGGGATGTGAGCAAAGAGACAATAGAAGGTGGTACAATAGGGCAGCCTTTGGCTGATGCAAAGTACTACAATGTTGAACTTGTAAGTATAGCAATCTATTTGACAGTGTTCAAGCAGCTTGAATAATTAGGTCTACGGAGCGGTGATCCTCCAAGTGGTTGGATTGCTGGTAGTAGTTTGTTGCCATGGTTTGGATACCATGAAACCATGGATGGCATGCCAGCAAGGGGCAATCAGAATGGAGTCTTCATGATGTTGTCCCTCCCCTCAGACCTATTGTCAGCAGTAGAAATTCAGTGACTTACAACATCGCAAAATACCTGGCAACTATCCTAGCCCCACTGGTTGGACACACGGACCACCACGTACACAACTCAAAAGAGTTTGTTTCTAAAGTCAGGGAGCTCAAACTGGATACAGAGGAAACCATGGTATCCTTTGATGTTACATCACTCTTTACCAGCATACCCACCACTGATGCGCTAATAATGGTAAAGAGAAGATTAAGAGAAGACAGCACCCTCACCTCCAGAAGCTGCCTCAACCCAGACCAGATATGCCTGCTCCTGGACCTGTGTCTGAACACCACATATTTCATGTACAGAGGGGACTTCTATAGACAGAAGCATGGCTGTGCCATGGGTTCCCCAGTGTCACCAATTGTAGCAAACCTATACATGGAAGAAGTGGAGAAGAAGGCACTCAACACCTTCCCAGGGACAACACCATCCCACTGGTTCAGGTATGTAGATGATACCTGGGTGAAAATCAAGACTCAGGAAGTACAGGCCTTTACAGACCACATCAACGCAGTGGATCCTAATATTAAGTTCACTAGGGAAGACACCCAAGACAACAGGCTGGCTTTCCTGGATTGTGCAGTCATCATCAGACCTGACCGTGGCCTGGGAGTAGAAGTTTACAGGAAACCCACCCACACAGATCAATACTTACTGTTTGACTCCCACCATCCATTACAACACAAACTAGGAGTCATCAGGACCCTAAGCCACAGAGCAGAGAGCATCCCCACCTCCACAGAAGCCAAGAAGAAGGAAGACGAGCACCTGAAGTCAGCACTTAAGGCCTGTGGATATCCAAAGTGGGCCTTCAACAAAGCAGTGGGCCATCCCAGAAGAACAAGGGATCAGTCTGAGACCCAGACCCGATGGAAGAACCTGGTCATTCCTTACATGGCGGGAGTGTCGGAGAAGCTTAAAAGGATTTTTGGCAAACACCACATCCCTGTTTATTTCAAACCCAGGAGCACACTAAGGCAGAGACTTGTCTACCCAAAGGATCCGATACCAAACCATAAAAGGAGCAATATAGTATATGCAGTCTAATGCAGTGAAGAGTGTTCAGACCTCTACATCGGAGAAACTAAACAGCCATGAAACAGAAGAATGGCCCAACATAGGAGGGGGAACAGCTCAGGACCAGAATCAGCAGTACACCTCCATTTGAAGGACAAAGGCCACTCTTTCAAAGATGAGAATGTACACATATTAGACAAAGAAGAGAGGTGGTTTGAGAGAGGAGTAAGGGAAGCCATTCATGTTAGCATTGAAAATCCCTCCCTCAACAGAGGTGGTGGGCTCCGGCATAGTCTATCTGCTACTTATCAGGCTGTACTCTCCAAAGTACCCAGGCAAATCAAAGAGCCTTCACCACCAAGGTCACAGCTAACGACCCATTCTTGATGGGTTTCAGCACCTTAAGCCATTGTTTACCTTAAGGCCATGGACACTAATGTCTCCCTAACGAGCCTAATCAGGCTATTATTCATCTTATGAGCCAATCAGACCAGGGGACAAGAGGTCAAGCTGACTATAAGAAGGACTACTTGCACTAGCTGTATTCAGACCAATGAAGCTGTTTGGATGAACAGCGAAACGTTTCTATCTCCCAAAAAAGAAGTCCAGTAGCCATGACTCAACTCCCAATTAAGCTTAAAGTGGTAAATTATGCTCACAATGTTAATTTGTGAGTTCATGAGCAGAAGAACTCTGCCTGATGTTGAGTTCAAGATAGTTCCCGGATATGAGGAAATCAGAAAGCGAATGAATGTCACACAGGGATATGCATGAGGCGGAGCCAAATGTGGTTACAACTGAGATCTCTAAAAAGGTAAAGGTTCCCCCCTGCACATGCATGCTAGTCATGTCCGACTCTACAGCCGGTGGCCAGCATGGCTGCAAGGAAACAGTTTTACCTTCCTGCTTTTTATGGCGGCACCGATTTATCTACATGCATTTACATGCTTTCGAACTGCTAGGTTGACAGGAGCTGGGGTTAACATGGTCAGGTAAATATCTGTATTGTCAGGAAGACAACTGATGCATGGTTGTCCATATGGACGGTAAGTCCTCTGGTAGAATAGGAGCATGCTGTCTTGTCCGATTTCTGTATTTTATCCAGGAGAGGAAGTCATCAGAGGAACTTGTCAGTTTGATGGTGCGGTTTGCCTGGAATGAACCAGTTACTTACCTGTAAAGGTGGTTCTTCGAGTGGACCTTCATGAAGCCACACAGATGGGTTTCCCAGGTGCCCCTGCGCCAGAGGTCGGAACTTCCCTAGCAATAGGAAAGTTCGTTAGTCTCCGCCCCCGCACCCTGTGCATGAGTGTGGGTGTTTCCGCCTAAACGCCTCTGTTCCTCTTGACTGCCAGGATGACAGGTAATGGATGTACCAGTCAGGGCATGATGGTCCGAGGGGAGGCAGGTGGGTGCTGTGTGGCTTCACAAAGGTCCACTCGAAGAACCACCTTTACAGGTAAGTAACTAGTTCTTCTCCATCGTGGCCTTCGTGAAGCCACACAGATGGGTGATTGCAAGCAGTACTCACTGGCAGGAGGGTAGTCACGCCATCACAAAGGAAAGCACTGCCCTCCCGAAGGAAGTGGCCGACCTCATGTGGGCATCCACCCTGTAGTGGGTCACAAAGGTATCAGGTGTCGACCAGGTGGATGCCTGGCAGATGTTGTCCAGAGGTACACCTTTCAGAAAAGCCGCTGAGGAGGCCAAAGCTCTTGTGGAGTGAGCCCTGATACCCAAGGGTAAGGGCATCTTAGCTAGCTCATAAGAGAGCTTAATAGTCTGTACAACCCAGTGGGCAAAATGTTGGGAAGAGACAGGAGTACCCAGTGTGGCAGGGTCATGGCACACAAACAGTTTATTTGACTTTCTGGTAGGTTTGGTCCTAGAGACATAAAAAGCTAGGGCCCGTCTAACATCAAGGGCATGCATGTCCCGCTCAAACCTAGAGGTAGGATTGGGAAAGAAAGCTGACAAAACAATTGGCTGAGATACATGAAAAGAGGAAACAACTTTTGGAAGGAAAGTGATATCCAGGTAGGCCACCACTCTATCATGGTGGAATCGTAAATACGGAGTGTCACACCTAAGAGCGCAAAGATCGCTTGACCTTCTAGCGGAAGTAATGGCCACCAAAAATGCAGTTTTTAGAGTGAGCAGTCTAAGGTCTGTAGATGCCATTGGTTCAAAGGGAGGGTGTTGCAAGGCCCGAAGGACCAATGACAGGGACCATTGAGGTGGAATCCGTTTCCTGTCAGGGAAAGTGTTCTTGAGGCCCTTGAGAAACCACTTCATTCTAGGGTGTCTAAAGAATGCAGCTGCTTCCGAAAACTGTGGTTGATGAACTACAATCGCTGATAGGTGGACTCGAAGAGAAGCAGAGGTAAGTCCAGAACACTTCAAATGAAGGAGATATTGCAAGACCCAGGTAAGAGAAGGATTGACCGGGTCAAACCCCTTATCTGCCACAAACAGAGAGAACCTCCTCCACTTATAGGTGTTCTGTTTGTCAGTGGAAGGCTTGCGGCAAGAAGCAATGATGGCGTCGATCAAGGTAGAATCCTCCAGGCCGTGAGCTGGAGGCGAGTCAGATCCGGGTGCAGAACTTGGCCCTTGTTCAGTGAGAGCAGCTCTGGAAACTGGGCAAGGCATAGATAGTCTGAGGATATCTGTAGAAGGGACGCAAACCAGGGTTGTCGAGGCCACCAAGGAGTTATCAGTATGAGGTTGGCTCTCTCCTGAAGAGTCTTTATGACTACCCTGTGTATAAGAGGAACAGGAGGGAAGGCATAAAGGAGGTCTTTCAACCATGGGAGGAGGAGTGAATCCCCTAACGAGTGACGTCCCTTCCCCACCCTGGAGCAGTACTCCTGGCACTTGGTGTTGAATTGGGAGGTGAACAGGTCCACACGAGGAGAGCCCCATTTGCTTCAAAGGAGGCTGAAAGTCCTGCGATGCAGTTCCTATTCGTGAGTTGCCTGAAGTCGTCGGCGTCAGAGTTCTCCTGTTGTGCATCGCAATCGGGTGAATGTTGTTGGAGATGCACCGATCCCAGAAGCAGATCGTGAGCTGCAAAAGACGCTGTGAGTGGTTTCCGCCCTTTTTGTTGATATAGTACATGGCGGTTGTGTTGTCGGTCACCGCCAGTACTACATTGCCGGAGAGGTGTTGGATGAATGCCCGGAACGCTTTGAAGATCGCCAGCCACTCCAACTCGTTGATGTGGAGTTGTTGCTCCTGCAGAGTCCAGGTATCATGGATAGAGTGTGAAAGGCAAACAGCACCCCAACCCGTGTTGCTGGCATCTGTAGTTAATTGTATGGTGGGAAATGGGTTCCTGAAGGGGCGTCCGGAGAGGATGTTGGACCGGCAGGACCACCAGTGAAGATGATGAGGTAAGTCTGGAGGGATGGTGAGGAGTTTGTTGGGAGGGTCCCGAAGAGGGTCGAATTGCTGGAGGAACCAGGCCTGGAGAGGTCTGAGTCGAAGCCTCGCGTGCACCAGGACAGAAGTCATGGAGGCCATGAAACCTAACAGTCTTTGCACCTCGACTGCTGGAATGACACGATGCGGGCGGAATTGTTGCAGTAGATGGAGGGTTTCTGCAATCCTGTTCCGCGGAGGGAAGGCCATGGCTCGAGTCCAGAATGGCATCGATAAAGTTCACTACTGGAGAGGGGTCGAGATGCGACTTCTTGTAATTGACCTGCAGACCCAGTGACTCTAAGGTGTTGTCAAGCCCCGCACACAGAACACACAGCAAGCCAAGTTCAGTTCTTTGCCAGGAACTTTAGTTGTAATCCAAATAAAGTACAAAGTACAGTCCGAGTCAAGCCAGAGTAACTTACAGAGCCAAATGCCAAGTTCAAGGGAAACAGAGAAACGTCGTAATCAGGAAGCCGGTCCAAGGTCAGGAAACAGAGAACGCCGTAGTCAGAAAGCTGATCCAAGGTCAGGAAACAAAGTCAAGATAGCACACAGGAACGTGGTGGCAAGGTAAGTGACGTGTTGCTCCCACAGAGGGTTCAGGGTAAACTTGCTAGCTTTATCCTAAAACAGGGAGCACACCCATATCTCTGGCAAGGCTCCTGCTAGAACTCAGGGCTTTCAGATCTAATTCTATGCCTATCATTAAAGATATTTTCCCTAGCTCTCCTGTTAGTTCTCCTTTGCAGGATCCTGCTCCTAGCCCTTATAGGAGGAGGAGATGTGCCCTCAACTGCGTCCTCAGACTCAGCTGCCTACTGAGTTGAACTACAAGGCTCCTCCTGCTGCTCTTCAGCATTTAACCCTTAACATTTGGGTTCCATGACAGGCAGGGTCCTGGCACTATCCCCCTCCCCATGATCCCCCTCTTCCGATGGGCCAGGTTTATCTGGATAGTTATCATGAAATTGCTGAATCATCTCCGGCGCATGTAAGTTAGACACCAGTTCCCAAGATCAATCTTCTGGTCCATACCCTTGCCAGTCTACTAAGTATTGAACCCCCCCCCCCCGGATGTATCCGGGAATCCAAAATTTGGCGGACCTCATACTCCTCTTCTCCTTCTACTAAGATCGGTGGAGGAGGTTCAGGATTTGGTGGTCAGTTGGGGTCAGGATCTTTGGCTGGGACCAAGAGGAAATGATGGACCACGGGATGAATATGGAGGGATGCAGGTAATTGTAGACGGAACGCCACTGGGTTGATTTTTTTCTAGGATGGGGTAAGGGCCGATGAATCGAGGATCTAATTTCTGGGATCGCCCAGGATGTCTCAAATATCGGGTAGAGAGCCAAACTTTCATACCTGGATTCAACTGTGGACCTTCTTGTCTTTTCCGATCCGCTGCTTTTTTATATGCTTCCTTGGCATAATTGAGTTGTTCTTTCAATAATTTTTGAATGCCATGAAGTTCTTGGATATAAGCATCGGTAGCTTGCACAGAGGTGGAAGGAAGGGTGGTTGGAAAGTACCGAGGATGATACCCATAGTTGGCCATGAATGGGGTTTGACGAGTGGATGAATGCATAGCATTGTTGTATGCAAACTCAGCTAAAGGCAACAAATCCGCCCAATTGTCCTGTTGATAACATGTATAACAACGTAAATATTGTTCTAAAGTGGCATTGGTGCGCTCAGTCTGACCATCTGACTGTGGGTGATAAGCGGATGACAAGTGAACTTGGGTTCCTAGTGCCTTGTGCATTGCTTGCCAGAAACGAGAGGTGAATTGGGGTCCACGATCCGAAATAAGGTGTTCAGGTAAACCATGAAGCCTGAAGAGGTGTTATAAATAATGGTGAGCTGTTTCTGCTGCGGTAGGAGATTTAGGACAAGGAACGAAGTGGGCCATTTTGGTGAATAAATCTACGAAGACCAGGATGCAGGTAAACCCTTTTGAACGGGGAAGATCCGTGATAAAATCTAGGGAGACAGCATTCCAGGGACCAGAGGGTGTTGGCAAAGGATGCAACAGACCTGAGGGTTTAGCCACCACATCCTTTGCTCGCTGACAAACTTCACAGGAACCCACATATCGGGCAACATCAGCAAGGACCCGTGGCCACCAGAACTCTCTTGTGAGCAGATGCAGGGTTTTGTAAAGTCCAAAGTGTCCAACAGGTAAAGAATCATGAGATAGATGCAATACCTGGTTACGAAGGGGACCAGCAGGAACATATAACCTCCCTCGATGTAGTAATAACCCTTGTTGTGCAGAAAACTCTCCATGTTCCCCATTCTGAAGTTCTTGAAGACATTGCTGAGTCCATGGATCTCAAGCTTGAGCTTCCCGGATTTTCTCTGCCAAGCTGGGACACGGATTCATGGCTGCGAACACAGAAGGAGGCAAGATGGGTGCCACTAAGGTCTCTTTCACTGGTGCCGCATATTCAGGTTTTCTAGATAATGCATCAGCTTTCTTATTCTGAGCCTCCGGAATATACTTGATACGAAAATCGAACCGAGAAAAGAATAAAGACCACCGGATTTGTCGCTGAGACAATCGCCAAGCTGTTTCTAAATGTTCCAGGTTTCTGTGATCAGTTAACACTTGCACAGGGTGTCAAGCTCCCTCAAGGTAATGCCTCCATACATGAAAAGCTGTTTTGATGGCCAACAGTTCACGCTCCCAGATCATATAATTCTTCTCTGCAGGTTTTAATTGCCGAGAATAGTAGGCACAGGGACGCGGGATTTGGGAGGGATCCTCTTGTTGAGATAATACTGCTCCCAGGGCAACACTAGATGCATCAGCCTCTACTATGAATGGCAGTTGTGGATCAGGGTAGCGAAGTAAAGGCTCCGAAGTAAAGCGGGTTTTCAAGGTAGAGAAAGCCTTCTCTGCTTCTGGAGTCCACCAGAAAGGCTCTTTGGGCCGAAGGAGACGGGTTTAAAGGTGCAGCAATATTGGCGTAAGAAGGAATAAACTGACGGTAGTAGTTAGCGAAGCCAAGGAACTGTTGCAAGTCCTTACGATTTTGTGGTTGCTGCCATGACAACACAGCCTCTACTTTCTTGGAGTCCATGCGGATTCCCTGGGGAGAAATGATATGCCCCAGGAATTCACCTTCTTCAATGTTAAACTCACATTTTTCCAGCTTAGCATAGAGTCCGTTCTCCCGAAGATGCTGTAAGACCTGACGAACATCTTGAACATGTTGAGCTGGATCAGCGGAGTAAATCAGAATGTCATCTAAATACACAATCACACAACGATCTACGAGATCCTGGAAAATGTCATTCATCATCCTCTGAAACACACTGGGTGCATTGGTCAGACCAAAAGGCATTACTAAATGTTCATATTGACTAAATACGGATACGTACCAAATTATATGCCCCCGAAGGTCCAGCTTAGTATAACACTTAGCCCCTTTCAACTGGTCCAAAAGTTCAGAGATTAAGGGTAAAGGGTACCGGTCCCTAATAGTGATCTTGTTTAGTGCTCTATGATCATTACAAGGACGAAGCTCCCCTCCCTTCTTCTTGACAAATATCACTGGTGCGGACAATGGTGAGTTGGAAGGCCGTATGAACCCACGTCGAAGATTTTTTATCTAGAAAAGCCCTCAATGCTTCTAATTCTGGTTCGGACATGGGATAAACTCGCGCCACAGGAAGAGGTGCCCCAGGAATCAAATCAATGGCACAGTCATAGGGTCGATGTGGAGGTAACTTGTCAGCCCCCTTTTCCTCAAATACATCTGCAAAGTCTTGGTATGCCTGGGGCAAGAAGGGTCAGATTCATGGGCAGATGCCAGTACAGTAGAGGAATGTTGCTTTGAACAAGGAACCTTGAAATATAATTCCCTTGCACCCAATCCACCAGTGGATTGTGAGCTCGCAACCAGGAAAGTCCCAAAACAAGTGAAACCGGGGCATTCAGGTTACATTAAAGCTAATCTGCTCATTATGATCCATTACCTTAAGGGGACAGGTTTCCTGAGCTACCGGCCCAGAACGAAGTAACCAACCCTCAATGGATTCTACTAACAAAGGAGTGTCCTTATTTTGTACTTCGATTGACAAACCCAGCATCCACAAAACAGTGAGCCGCCCCAGAGTCTACCATAGCATACACCGGAATCTCCCGACCATCAGGGAGCCCTAGAGTCACAGGTATCAGAAAAGGTCCTTGAGGTATGATAGCATTGCCTGGGAACCCTTCAGTATGCTCCATTCCTCGGGGTTCCTTCAAGGATGGAGCTGCCCTTTTACTGCTGGAGAGATAGCAGCACTTTTATCAAAGGGCAATTAGAAAATGTCCTCCTCCCCCACAGTACAGGCAGAGATGATGAAGCGTCGTCTTGCCTTTTCCCCGGGGTGAGGCGTGGTAGCAGCTCCCTAGGCTCTGGATCCACTTCACTGGCATCCCGAGATTGCAGATGAGACACAGCTGGCAGAGGTTGCTGTTTGCAGTTCTGGCCTCGGGAGAGACGACGGCTTTCCAGGCGTCCATCTATTCTCAGACACAGGGTAATGAGTTCCTGCAATGTGTTTGGTTGTTCTACCCTGCAGAGTTCATCCAGCACTTCATCTGCCAAACCTTCCATATACTGAGAAATCAGTGCCAGCTCGTTCCACTGCAAATCCTGAGCTATCAAACGAAATGCAGTGGTATAATCAAACACTGAGTCTTTGCCCTGTTTCAAAGCTCTAAGTCTCCTGTTGGTGGTAGAATCCTGCACGGGATTCTGAAAGGCTGAAGAAATATGGTTCAGGAAAGCCTGATAATTATCCAGCAAAGGTGAAGCACTGAGGAGTAAAGGAGTCGCCCATTTAGCTGCCTGTCCCTTCAATAAGCTGATGATAAAACAGACCTTAGACCTCTCAGTAGGAAATTCTTGAGCCCGTACCTGAATGAACAGCTTGCATTGAGCCAAGAATGCAGGGAATTCCTCTAATTTGCCTTCAAACCGGTCAGGAGGCAGCAAAGGGCAACGAGGCTGTAATGATGCTGGAGCTTGCTGCAACGGAACAATTGCCTGTGACAAAAACAGTACTTGGTTTTGCAAAGCTTCCAGTGGAGTCATTCCAACAGCCCCCTCCTTCTCCATTCTGCTTGAATAAGTTTGGTGGGTGGGAGCAAACTGTCAAGCCCTGCACACAGAACACACAGCAAGCCAAGTTCAGTTCTTTGGCAGGAACTTTAGTTGTAATCCAGATAAAGTACAAAGTACAGTCCGAGTCAAGCCAGAGTAACTTACAGAGCCAAATGCCAAGTTCAAGGGAAATAGAGAAATGTCGTAATCAGGAAGCCGGTCCAAGGTCAGGAAACAAAGTCAAGATAACACACAGGAATGTGGTGGCAAGGTAAGTGACGCGTTGCTCCCACAGAGGGTTCAGGGTAAACTTGCTAGCTTTATCCTAAAACAGGGAGCACACCCATATCTCTGGCAAGGGTCCTGCTAGAACTCAGGGCTTTCAGATCTAATTCTACGCCTATCATTAAAGATCTTTTCCCTAGCTCTCCTGTTAGTTCTCCTTTGCAGGATCCTGCTCCTAGCCCTTATAGGAGGAGGAGATGTGCCCTCAGCTGCGTCCTCAGACTCAGCTGCCTGCTGGGTTAAACTACAAGGCTCCTCCTGCTGCTCTTCAGCATTTAACCCTTCACATTCGGGTTCCATGACAGGCAGGGTCCTGGCAGGTGTTGAGGACAGAGGTGATGTCTTGGCGGGCCTTGTCCTGTGAGTCTGCGATGACCCACCAGTTGTCGAGGTAGGGGAAGACAACTACTCCCGGTGTGCGGAGGTATGCAGCCACTGGCGCCATGCACTTGGTGAAGACTCTTGGTGCTGTCGCCAAACCAAATGGCAGGGTGGAATATTGAAAGATGTCTTCCCCTATGGCGAATCTGAGAAGGTGAAGATGCACTGGGTGGATCGAGATGTGGAAGTACGCATCTCGTGGATCCACAACACCAAACCAGTCTCCCCTGCGGAGGAAGGGGATGATTTTTTCTAAGGTGACCATTTGAAACTTTTTGTAAACTAAAATTTTGTTTAGGAACCGCAAGTCCAGGACAGGGCACAGCCCTCCGTCCTTCTTTGGGACCATGAAATAATGGGAGAAGAGTCCATGATGAGCGACGGTCCGTGGGACTCTTTCGATGGCACCTTTTTGAAGAAGCAAAGACACCTCTTCCAGAAGGCAAGGAGATGGAGTAGTGCAAACTAAATTCCCCAACGGGGGAAGGGAAGTCAACTCTAATAGGTAACCTCTTTGAACAACAGAAAGGACCCACTGGTCCGAAGTGAGGAACGGATTGAGACGGATGGATGGACAGTCAGTAGTCATCTCTGGAATGTCTGTCTCTGGGCTTGGCAGAGGTAGAAGTAGATTTGGATTTCTTTGTCTTTGCGGAGAATCCAGAGAAGGCAGAAGAATGGGCAGGGCAGTCGCGTTGCTGCTGCTTGGAGGAGGACTGGCTGGAAGGAGGCCAGAAGCACCTTCTTGGTTGAAAGCGAAAGGAAGGCTTTGGCCGAGAAGGAATGACGTTTAACTGTTTGGCAGTGTCTTGTTTTTTGTGCCGGTCCTCCATGAGGTCATCAGTGGTGGTATTGAACAAGCCTGAGCCATCAAAGGGCAAGGACTCAATTTGGGCCTTGTGGTCATCGGTGAGACCAGTGGTGCGCAGCCAAGCATGCCTACGGAGGGTGATGGATGAGTTGAGAAGCCTCGAGGCAGCATCAAAAGAGTGCTTGGAGGCACGCATCTGCTGAGGCCATGGATTCCTCATATAAAGCTGAAGCTTCAGCACGCTTGTCCTCAGGGATGAGCTCTAGGAAGGGATGATGGTGCATCAACAGGTCACGCTGGTAAGCACCCATGGCGCCTTGGTAGTTGGCTATCTTATGCTGGAGAATTGCATAAGAGTAGAGATGTCTGCCAACTGTGTCCAGTTTCCTTCCTTCCTTAGAAGGAGGAATCGGGGTTTGTTTGGTACATGACTGTACCTGTGAAGATGCGACAACCACCGAATTAGGAGCCAGATGTTTGTTAAGATACGGTGCCTTGTCATCATGCACACGATAGAGTGCTTCAAGCTTGCGAGGAACTGCAACAGCCGACATAGCTTGAAAGGAGTCCTCGACCATAGTGAGGAAGGATGGGATCAAGGTTAAATGGACGGGGGCTGTCTCCTCATTGGCAATTCTTCCAAAGATATGGCAAACTCGCTTGGGTTGAGGTTGATGATTTGGTAAGTCAATGGTCTTTGACATACGGACCAGAAAGTTTGCATAATTCCTCATTGAATTCGAAGAAGAAGGAGGAGACTTCTCATCAACCTCGGAATCAGAAGTAACTAGCTGTAGGGTGTTGAATCCGAAACCTCCGATACGACGGATTCGACGTCTGAAGCATCATCCTCATAGGCCGAACCGGAAGAGCATGCTACCAACGCAAGCTGGTCGGTTTCGACAGGGTCCGAAGTATGGATGGACCACTGCTTGCTGTCGAAACGGAGAGATAAGGCCGGGATGGGAGGAACAGCCAGGGACGGAGCTTGCAAGTGGTGCTCCTTGCGTCTTTTCTTCTTAGGTGGTGCGGTCGAATCCGATGCCTCCTTGGTTGGTTTCGGAGGAGTCAAAGCCTGCACCACTGCTGAAGCCACAGATTCAGTTTGCGTGGCAGTGGCAGAAGATTCGAAACCGACCAAGGGGTTCGGGAGAGCAGGCTGCAGCTTAATGTGCTTGCGCCACTTCTTCTCTGGTTTTGGAGACGAACCCGAAAGGAATGTTGGTGGCAACGAGGAAGCACGCTCTTCGAATTCGGTCTCCAGGATTGGGACAGGAGACGAGGCTGCCTTAGAAGCCAAGGATGGAGAGAGGAGTGGAAGCTCTCTGGACCGACTGGTCCCTGCATCCGAAGTGGATTGACAGGTCCCGGAATCCATAGTTGGACTCGAGCCCATCAAAGTAATGTTGGGAGGAAGGGTTGTGTCATCGTCTGATGACGACTCCGACGGATCCGAAGGGAGCAACTGCTGGTATTTCGGCCGAGGGGCCAAGGGAACCAAGGACGTCGCCGAACCGGAAAACTCGGTTTCAACCGTAACCGACGGGGAAGTCAGAGATGAAGTGAGAGCCGGTGCGGAGGTCGAACCCGAAGTCGAAGTGGAAGTCTTTGGAGGAAGTAAGGATGATTTCGAAGGTTTTGATGACGGCTTGGAGGACTTTGCAAGGGACGGGCTAGAAGAAGGTTTCGGTTTCGATGAAACCACACCCTGCAAGACCAGGATTTTCTTTGGTTTTTCCACCTGACCTGACACCTCCGACTTATGGGACACCTCGACCGGTTTCTGCTCCATCGGTTGTGGACAAAGGGAGCACTGTAAGAGGTAGTTAGCCAAACGGTTGCGACGGTTCTTAAGGGCCTGGGAGCTGAATCCTCTACAGATCGGGCAAGCCTCGGTTCGATGGTGCTCACCAAGGCAAAAAAGACAGTGGTCGTGCCCGTCTGTGCAAGAAATCTTGGCCCGGTAACTAGAACAATGTTTGAAGGGTGGCACGAAAGACATGAGCCAAAAACAGTCCGAGATCAAAGCCAAACAGAAAAGAAAAATTCTGAAGAGAAAGATTGCACAGAGACCAACGGAAAGGAACCTCTAGCCGTGGCGGTTAAGAGGAACTGAGGCGTTTAGGTGGGAACACCCATGCTCATGTGCAGGGTGCGGGGGCGGAGACTAACGAACTTTCCTATTGCTAGGGAAGTTCTGACCTCTGGTGCAGGGGCGCCTGGGAAACCCATCTGTGTGGCTTCACGAAGGCCACGATGGAGAACTTAGAAAATCATAACCAGGGTATTGTATTCCAAGCCTGTGCAATACAACAGAAGTGGCCATTTTCAAGAAGTATGGCAAGGTTTAAGGTTCTGTGGGAAGAGGCTGAGCGTAGGTTGCACTGTAGATGTGTCTATGGTAAGCACCAATTGCTACAGTGTGTATTACCATGCCATGGACAAATATGTCAGAGAGCAGAATACTCAACCTATGGGGTCAGGTGACAGACCCTCTTCAATGGTTGGGGAGCTGGTGATCTGTGGTGGCCCTGTTCTGTGTGGCATGAACAATGATGGTATTAGGTAGAAGGTATTTCTGGAGAAATGTTTGGGTTTTGTAACACGATTTATAGACTTATTTGTATTTGTTTTATTTTGTCTTTGGCTAGTTAATTAGCCTGAGAATCATTTTCGGAAAGGCAGGGCAAAGGGAGGAAACCCAATGTAGGGCAAAATCCCCATAAGCTTATTGTCATTACCCAGAGGGGTTGAGCTAGTCCCAAGTACACAATCAACGTCGAGCCCTGGGCTCGAAATAGAGTGTCTCGTCCACAGAGACCTCTTGTTGATGTCAAATATCAGGATCGAGGTGGAGTGTCTCATGTACAGAGAGATATTGTCGATGTCGACCTTCAGGCTCCAGATGGAGTGTCTCATCCACAGAGACCTAGAGATGTCAAACTTTGGATTCAAGAAGGAGAGTCTCATGCAGAGATCTCTTGTTGACGTTAAGCTTTGGGCTTGAGATGGAGAGTCTCACGCACAGAGACCTCTTGCTGTTGTCAAAACTAAAATGGAATGTCTCATGCATAGAGACCTCTTGTAAACGTTGAACCTCGGGCTTTAGATGGAGCGTCTCATCCAGAAAGACCTGTCGATGACAAGCTTCAGGCTAGAGTTGGAGTGTCTCATGCACTGAGACCTGCCGACATGGAGCTTCGGACTCGAGATGCAGTGTCTCATCCAGTGGCCTGTTGAGGTTGAGCTTCGGGCTTGATATGAAATGTCTCATCCACAGAGACCTGTCAACATTGAGTGTCAGGCTTGAGATGGAGTGTCTCATCCACAGAGACCTGTTGACACTGAGCTTCAGCTCGAGATGGAGAGGCTCATCCACAGAGATCTCTCCTCAACGTTGAGTATCAGGCTTGAAATTGGGTGTTTTGTCCACAGAGACCTCTCAACGTTGAGCACTGCGCACGAGATGGAATGTCTCATGCACAGAGACCTGTAGACATCAAGCTTGGGCTTGAGATGGGGAGGCTCATCCACAGAGACTTCTTTTCAACATCAAGCTTGGACTTGAGATGGAGTCTCATCTGCAGAGACCTGTCGACATTGAGCATCGGGCTTGAGATGGAATGTCTCATCCACAGAGACCTCTCTTTGACGTTGAGCGTAGGGTTCGAGATGGGGTGTCTCATCCACAGAGACCTCTCGTCAACGTTGAGCTTCGGCTCAAAATTGGGTGTCTCATGATCAGAGACTTTCTGGGGATGTCCAATGAATTTGGGGCTGGATTATGATGGTGATGAGCAGAGGGTCTTGGGTTGAGCATATTAGCTCACTTCCCTTTCACAGCCTATTGTTAACTGACGAGTTTGATGCCAGAGTGCTCATTACACAATCATCAGAGCTTCTGTAGACATTTGTCAGTTAGTCAGTCAGACACCTTTATTGGCATAAATAAATAAATAAATAAGTAAAATAGACAATGGACAATAGAGAATAAAATACACAATTGGGAAAGTGTACATGCCCGAACCAGTATCAATTAAAAACAGGGAAGAATGGAGGGAATATGGGAGTATTATAATAGAACGAGAGCAAGGGGATGTTCCCATATATCCTTATATTTGTCCAGCCAAAATTGACTGCAGACCATCCAGAATGAGCGGACTATATTTGGGGGTGTTGAACAAAAGGCCCGTTAAGTAACTGTGGCCTGCGTTGCTGGATTAACAGATAGATAAACGTGGCAATCTGCCTAGTGTGGGTTTTGTCTAAACCTGAGAGAAGATTATGCAAAATGATCTCGTCCTGGTGACCAGGGAATCTAGCAAGATGTGGCTCTAGGTGGGAAGCGCGGATGTCCTTATATAGAGGACAGTATAGGATCATATGCGCCAGAGACTCGATGGTCCCTGAATTACAGGGGCATAACCAAGTCTCTAGTGGTAGAGAGCCAAATCTCCCGTATAGGACATTAGAGGGGAGCACATTACATCTAGCTAAAGTGAAAGCACGTCGTTCCTGTGGATTCTCTAAAAGATGTAGGTAGCTGGCCGGCTTGCCAACAGGTAGTGGGAGTTGTAGACTGAGAGGAGAACATGCTTTAGAGGCTGCTGCAAAAAGGTCTTGCCTTTCAATGTCTAGCAGTCTAAGCTTTAACAGCCTATAAGCCTGCATGAAAGGTAGTGCCCCCAGTTGATCAGGTGAAATGCCCAGCGCCATAATTCTTTGGAGAAACCGTTTAAGGCCAGGAGAGTAAAAATGGTCGGAGAGAATGCCCTCTATCAGAGGGTCATTATGTGAGGTAAAACAAATTCTCAGCCAGTATTTAAATTGTCTTAGCTGTGTCTGGGTGTTCAGTCTGCTGAGTCCAGCCTCCAGACAGAGGGCTGCATAAGGTACACAATGTGGAACTGCCAATATTTTATAAAGAAAAGTGGATTGAAGCCTTTCAACCAGTGGATCAATGGCATCCAGCCAAACTGGTACCCCATATAGCAGTTGGGAAATGACCTTGGCTTTGAAAACTTGCAGAGCACTGGGGATATGTTGATTACCCCATATGTAAAAAAACCGGTAGATAGCTTGGATGGTCAGTCTGGCTGAGTTGATAGTGATATGCCTATGTCTGGCCCAGGTGTTACGGTAAAAAAAATTTAGACCTAAGTACTTAAATTCTTTGACTTGTTGTATTGCTTTCCCGTGAAAAATCCAAGAATGGAGTTTCCATGTCTTACTGAAAACAACTATTTTGGACTTACTGTAATTGAGGGACAGTTTGTTGCAAGAAAGATATTTGATACATTCTAAGATTAATCGTCTTAAACCTATCTTGGTGTGGGAAAGTAGTACCATGTCGTCTGCGTACATAAGAATGGGCACTGCCAAATGGCCCAATCTTGGGCAGTGGCTGTTTACTCCTAGCAATAGAGGAGCAAGGTCATTGATGTACAGATTGAATAGAGTGGGGGCAAGAACACAGCCCTGTTTAACTCCTCTCTTGATGGGAACGCTGCTGGAAAGAGCACCATTACTGGAAACTCGAATGCAGCAAGTGTTCTCTGTGTGTAACCTTTGGATTAAAAAAAGCAGTCTTCTGTCTAAGCCGGCAGCCCGTAACTTGGCCCATAAAAGTTCCCGGTCTACAGAGTCAAATGCAGCTTTAAGATCTAAAAAGGCAGCATATAGTTGACTCTTCATATGGGCAGTTTGCTTGGCTATAAGATGAGATAATATTAAACAATGGTCCACTGTGGATTTATTCTCACGAAATCCTGCTTGCTCTGGCCCAAGTATGTTATTATCTTTTATCCAGGAGTTGAGTCGAATCAGGAGGTGGTTAGCATATACCTTGCCCACGACTGACAGCAGGCTGATTGGTCGATAATTGCCCGGCATTTTTCTATCCCCCTTTTGGAAATGAGTAAAATTATAGATTGAAGCCATGACTTGGGCATTATCCCAGATCTATCCACAAAAGTAAAAAGATCTGCCAGAATAGGTGCCCACCAGTCAGCATAAGTTTTGAGTAAATCAGGAGGAAGTTGATCAGGACCAGGGGCCTTTCCTGATTTCAAGTTGTTTAGTAGCTGCTTAATTTCTGAGATGGCGACTGGGGGCCAATCAGGTAAATCATTAGGATTAACCATGTTTGAAGGAGGGTTGGACATGCAGTCATCGAAAAAGAGAGACCGAAAATGGTCTTCCCAGGTGAGGGAGGAAATTACAGAGATTGGGTAAGTTTTAGAACGGAAAAATCCTGAGATCACTTCCCAAAAGTGCTTTGGGTTCCTACTTTTAATGGCCTTGCTTAACCTGTCCCAACAGGTTGCTGAGCGGTGTTTATGGCTAGATTTGATGGCCTCTGCAAGTTGATGCTTGACAATAAAGTATCTGTGGGGTAAAGAAACACTATTAGATTTTTGGAAGGTATGATAAATTTGGCGTAGTTCTTTCTTTAGATTGAGACAGGCCATGTTGAGTCCCTCGGGAACGACCCTTAAATGATGGGGAGCTGAGGTAGAAGGTGGCCGTCCAATGCAGGCTGTTAGAGTTTCTACAAACTGCTCGTATCTGTCTATGCAGGCCAAAGGGCTATCAGTGACAGAGAATGTAAAGACATCTAGTGGTGGGTTGCTCTGGAGGAACTTTTCAAAGACATTTGTAGACATTTGTGTGATAGAATTATTCAATCTTGGAGAAAGTAAATATCTCCTTGAGTGTGAGGGGCAGCCTGCTCTGCTGAAGGGGAGTGGAATGTGACAGTGGCTCTTTGTTCGACATTGATCAATTGGGACATTAGAATCAAATATCGCTGTGCACGGTGCTCAACCATTTCCCCTTCAGACACAGGGACAAGGTTCTGAAGTGTGCTCCGGGAGTGGGCTTCATGTTGGTGAGCCTCCCCAAGGCAAAAGGCAAAAAGGGGGGATATCACACTGTAAAAGGAATATTGTTCTGACACAATAGGTAGCATTAGAAGGGGCCCAAAATGGCCAGAAAAGGCAGCCGGGGAGGGGGCTGGAACCAAATGAAACAGGAGGAAAGGGGGAGGGAGATTTGGTTTTTGTTAGAAGATTTTCTTTCTTTGGAAGGGTAATAAGAAAAATTAAGAATCAGTAAGGAATGAACTCACAACAAGAAAAATGAAGAGCAGCTCAGGAGCGAGAAGTACTACAGCAGCAGAAAAGAAGGAACTGAGGTAAGAAGGGGCGGAGCTGGGCTTATATAGGGGAGGGAGGTCCCTGTGTAGCTTTCAGCTCTAGAAGGTTCCTAGAAGTTACTGCACTTGCGCACATTAACCCAATGTGTGCAATCACAGAAGACCACAAAGAAGAACTGGAGTCACACAACTGTCAACCACTGCAAATAATTTTATGAAAGTGGGGACACACAGTGAAGTTAAGCTACAAAATAATTAGAATTTTCCTGGTTACCAGATCCATTTGCACTTTCCTCAAGTGGCAGAAATAGCACAAGACAGGAAAACTATTAAGTCAGTTTTGGTAAACACACCATGCACATGCCTATAAATATGTATCATTTTCAGGCAGTAAATAAGGAAATCCATGGATACTTATGCTGGGGTTGGAGGGAGGGTTCTACTGTATTTGCCTACACACCCTTGTATCATTAAATAAACTCTTACAATAATTCTAAGGTTTTGGAGAGGGCTTTACTTTTGCCCACCTAGACCATTTGAGCCACATCACTGGGCTTTAAGCCACGTGGAGGTGAAAAATTGAGAACAGCCTGAGGCTTGACTGGGGCATCTTACATCTGAATAAGGATGATCTCCATTGGAGTAAGTCTGCTCTGCTCACTCTGGATTCCAACTAACGGTGTGTGGTGACACCATCATTTAAAAAAATAAATAAAAGACAACGGACATGTTGACATTTATTTGGTTTGAACAGTTAGTGCTGGAACAAGTGATGTTTTACTGCCATAAATTTATATTTGGAACTACTACTACTACTACTACTACTACTACTACTACTACTACTACTACTACTACTACTACTACTGCATTCTGCCATGTTTGTTTTCTTTGTCCTCTAGCTCAGCCCATGCTTATTACAGTTTATTGAAATATTATTATTACATAGTTCTAAACTGTTGAAAGGTGATACAATTAGCACACTGCACAGCTATATCCCAACTGTTTCTTCCCACAACATCCTCCAATGGATCTGTTTATAAAGAGATCTGGCAACACATAAAATAGATAATGCCGGACTCATGAACAGAGCAGGATAGAATGTCTCCTATAGAATACAGAGTCGCTCAGCTCCATTATATGTGCCCTTTATTCAGGTATAGAGCTGGTTTAACTCTGCCCATTGTGGTTTTAGTGAGGCCAATATGACCAATTTTCTTTGGGTTTGGGCCTCTATGACCTGTCGTTTCAATTCATAAGACCTTTACTTGGGCACACAGATGTTCTTAGTAGTAGTTAATAATGAATAAATGCTGGTTACAGAAAATACATCTTTATCAATCTTTCTCAGATATATTCTGACTCGTCTAAATATCCATGAGGAGACGCTGGAAAACACATCTTCCAGGACCAGGTCTGCCAGCTCTACCCTCTAAACTAAAAATTGGAGGCAGGGTAACATGATCTCAGATGCTTTTAAAAACTTTTTCGTTCAGACTGACAGCTGTAGCAGTTGAATGAAGTTAGTATCAATAGATTTGTATCAGTTTTAAATGTTGTACCTGTTGTTAGCCCAAACCCAGTTTCAACTGGCTCTTCGTTCAGTGCATGTAACTGGTAAACTCCGTTCTCTCCAGATTCCATGTGCATAGGCTTAGTTAAAAGATATTTCCTGTAAAAGATGGAAAGTTATCTGTTGATTATTTACAGTGGCCACATATATTCCGTATGCCCTGCCTTTCTTCCAAAAAAGCTCAGGGCAATGTAGTACATGATTCCCTTCTACCCGCATGTCATCCTCCAAAGAATCCTATGAAAGCTAATAACTGGTTCAAGCTCACCCAATGAGCTTACTCACCCAGTGGGGGTTAGGACCTTGGGATCTCAAGACATCCTCAGAAATATGAATAACTACTTCACACTTGGCCTGGCTCTAAAAGAGCTACTGGACACTGATCAACATAATTGCACCAATTACCTGCTGTGTCTCCTGCATGCCCTGCCCTACTCTCATATACTTTACACACACAATGTATCTGATGTATATATCCAAAATATTAGCCAACCCAACTCTAAACTATGTTGGCCTGATATTTCCCCTTTTAAAAGAAATATGGAAGTTCCAGGCTGTTGGCAAAAATCCGTCAGATCCACAACAGCAAATTTGCATTTCTTTCGTAATTAATGTTAGGTCCTGTCTCCCAGTTGACAGAGTGACATTACCCAGCATCACATCTCCACACAGAGAACTAAGTAAAATAGGCTGGTGATAAGATTGTGCATTGGCTGCACTTTCAAGTGTCATTTCTTCCTATTAGAACTCATTAAGGCACAGAGACACAAAAGAATGACCCCACCTCTTAAAGTCCGAAAAATAGGCTCAAAGAGATCGTACTACAACTACAAAAACTAGTACAGACTGCAAACATGTTTTACTTTGGTCTGCTTCAAAAGTGACTTAGCATTCACAATCCAAGTAAAATACTTTAAACTGTAATTTATTTTAATAGAAGAAAGCAGCATAGCGCTTTCAATTGAAATAAAAAAAGCTCCAGAGCATCCTTGGCCTTTAACAACAACAAACAAACAAACCACCACCTAAAACTTCAGGCACATAAAAGCCAAGCTTTCAAGGATTATATACTTGTGTATGTATGTAAAAGTATGTTTTTTTTTACTGGTTTGTTTTACTGTCCACAAGAAGCCAATGGTCCTCAGCCACTAGAAAGACAGACTTGAGGTTGATGGGTAGGGAGATGATGCAAGCACGGCCTTCCAAGATATCTAGAACAGTAAGCTGGCTCCTGCAAAATAAAATGATGTCATTTAAGACGGAGACAAGTGCAATAATGAGCTATTGAGAGGCTTATGGGGGAAATAGTTAATTCTTACCCTTCCTCTTTGTAGAAGACAAGCCAATTTGTGTGTGAAAACTCTGTACACATCTTGTAGCTCTTCTAAAGAAGCAAAGCAACACAAATCATAACCCTATTCATTTCAAATATTAGTACGCTAATAACATGTTATCTTCCCCAAAGTACCCTAACCATCTGCACACGGCTGCAGTGTATGGGCAGGATGGAAAACCGACACACATCTCCCTCCTCTGGCTTTGTACAGCAATGAATCACCACAGCACATAACATTTTCTAGAAGATGGTATGCAGTTCATACCAGTTAGAAAAGACCGTCTAAGCTTAATGACAGTCACAAACTAGGAACAACACTGTGTGTGTGTGGGGGGGGGGAGGGAATCTCAAATGAAACCACTCATTAATGAATTAATTCATCATGTGTTTCATCTCGGATCAAATGGCAGTGGCTCCCCAGGACTTCAGCCAGAGGTTGGTCTCAGTCCTTTTAACTGGTATAATGTGACTGCGCTCACCATGTCCTCTTTGTTGCCCCACCAGGATGTTCTTTTAGGAGCTTCTTGCGCATCTGGAGATAGCAGTAGCTGGTGCAAGGCACCCTTCTTTGTGTCCAGCAATAAAACAGCATTACTCTGCGGAAAGAACATATGGCTACTTTATATCCACCCCCTTGCACTGCATATGAAGTTGCATAACATGATTCACCCTTTTCCTTGGGAAAGAGAAATAGAATCCACTTTAAAATGTGACGGATTCATTTTGCTGTTAAAACTTTTTTTTTTAAAAAGTCCCCTGAACAAAAATTTTAGTCAGAATTCACCAATGGTTTTTATTGGAAAGATTGAGAATCATCAGCTGTTGCAGTTTTTCATAATTGAAAAATTCTAATTCCTCCTTCAAAGGCCATGAGACTCCCATGAGATTCCTTTCATCATGGGGAAGTCCTGGAAGGCTGTGGGACAGGGGGATTCTTTAATTTCCCATAATTGCTCTCACTGGGATGATTTTACTGGTGGTGAGTTTTATCAGAAATTAAAGAGTCCCCCAATCCAATGGACCGCAATAAGAGTGGATGGGATTTGTTAAATAAAAAATCCTGCTGTCAGGGGCCTTACCCGGCATAAAGGAATTGAGCATTTTTATCTCTTTTTTTGGGTGGGGGAGACTCAAGGGAGATACTGTACAGTACTTGAAAAGTTTGATAATTTTTCAAATACTTGAAAAGTTGTCACACAGAGGAAAGGAGCTCCAACACTACAGGCATTCAAGAGAAGATTGGACAACCATCTGTCAGATCTGCTTTGACCTGGATTTCTGCAATGACTAGGGCAGGGATGGCGAACCTATGGCCTGTGTGCCAAAGGTGGTACGCTGAGAGCTTTCGCCTGGCACACAACATGCTCCCTGCCCCCCACCCCACTTCACCTACTTCCGCTGGACCAGCCATGAGGAATTTGCAGGGGAACAGGAGTAGGGAAGAAGCAGGGAGGGGAAGAGGCCAAGTTGCCGGGCTCCAGGCTCTGTGGGGCTTGGTGGGCGGGGTGTCGGGCAGCTGCAGCCTCTCCTGGGCCTGCCTCCGTGGCCGCTGTGCAAGCGGCTGGACCCGCCAATGCCACCCCTGCCCCTGTCGCCCTGCCACTGCCATCCCCCCACCACCACTCCCTGGGCTTTCATTTACTGGGGCCGCCAGGAAGCCTGGGCCGTGGGCATCTGGCTCCACATCCTGTGCCTGCCCCCACCCCATCCCACAGGTCTCTCTCGCTCTCTCTCTTTCTCTCTCTTCCCCCCAGGATTTTTGGCAGGCTGCGGCCTCGCCTCAGGCGAAGCCTGGGTGGTGGTCCGAACCCAGCAGCGAAAGGAAAAGAAGGAGCGAGTCGAGTGGGAGGGAGGGCGCGCGTGTGCAGGGGCCGAGCAAAGGGATTTCCGCGGGTGCTGTGGCTGCTCCACGCTCGCCCTCCCTTCCTTTCCTGGTGCTCAAGCAGCAGGAGGAAGCCCGGGTGCTCTCCTCACACTCCGGACCATCTCCCCCCTCTTCTTCCCCCCCCCATGGCTCCCCACCCACTCCCAAGGCAGCTACTGGAAGGCCCAACCAGGGCAAGGGCCTGGTGGCAGCAGCAACAACAGCAGCAGTGGTGCCAGCCCACCTCTTCCTCCCTTCACAACCTCATTCTTCCTGGAGCTGCTCCACCTTCTTCCTCTGCCGCCTCCCCGAGTCCACATAAGATCCTGACTCCGTCGCTGCCCCTGTCACCCTCACCCCCACCCCTGCCCCCTGCTGCTGCCGATCCCGACCCCCCAACTGCTGCCGTCCCCATCGCCCTTGCTGCCCCTGCCGCCACCATCACCACTGCCATCCTTGCCCCCCCACCGATGATGACCCTGACCCTAGCGCCCTTGCTGCCCTCACCCCTACCCCTGCCCTGCCACGGCCACCGATCCCGACCCCCTCCGCCGCTGTCCCCATCACCGAGTTTGGGCACTTGGTGTCAAAAAGGTTTGCCATCCCTGGACTAGGGGGTTGGATTTGATGGCCTTATAGGCACCTTCCCTACCCCATTATTCTATGATTTGATGGTAAAGCTGCACAACAGGATTTCTGCCAAAGTATCTAAACCTTGCATCAGACTTCCATTGCAATTACCATGGTTATTCAAGGCCAATTAATCACAAAACTACAACAACAAATTTATGATTTTATACTGTGCAACACACTGGAATTCTCATTTGGGTTGGAAAACTTCCTAGAAGTCACACAACAGCAATTTGTTTATCCTGGTTCATGAGGGCTGAAAAAAGTAGAATTCCACTTAAACATCATAAACATGCTACCAAATAGTATCATTATAGTTTGGAAACAATCCAGTTCAATCCCAAGAAATTACTTCATAATGCTGAAATACCATAGATTCTATTTATATGAAAGTACTTCAACAGGAAAGTAAATTAAAAAGTTTAATACAGTTAAAAAGGGTCTTCTGGTATTTCCCCCTCATCTATTATTGTCACAGAAGTAATGAAAGAGTTAAGATTTTTCCAATCATCCTAAATGTACAAAGGGCAGTAATGCTCTTTCACTTAGTGCTAAGTTTACAAGGTCAGCAGGCAGAATAACAAAACTTTCTTCCACCGATTTTTGATGTTAATGGCTCCCATCTGTACTAAATGACATGACATACTCATTTGGAGATAAAAATAGCATTTTACATCACTGGTGAATACTTCCAGTTGCAGCTTTGGCACTTCCTCAAGTGAGCCGGGGATTGCTAGGCTACTGCTAGTGTGCAGTTTCTGTTCGGTTTATTTTTCACTGGGAGAAAAGAAACCTTTGGGTGACCTCATGTCCCCAGTGTCCTAAATCTAAATATTAAACAGATGTAACAGCCATTATTTTGAGGTGCCTTTTTTATTTTTAGCTACTGCAAAGCTTCCCTTTCCTTGCTGCAGTTTATCTCTTAGCCAGGGTTTTTCTCCCTTGGAACAACCTAGATCCAATAAACATGGCACCACAGGGAAAGCTGAAGGGGAAAAGAAAGGGAAAGGGAAGGCGACATCTCTGTCCTTCTGGGGGATGGGGTTTCAAAATGCATAAGAGGAAGAAAAGAAGGAGGAAAGAATATTTCCTTTCGGTTTGCCTTCTTCTTCGTTTTCTGTTTAATTTCTTTCTAAAACCCTTTAAATGTCCCATTCGCCAAGAGACACAATTTCTAAACAACATGGAGATTTACAGTAGGTAGATATAAGTTTCTTTGCAAGAAGACTGGAAATTTATTTTCCATTCCATTCCATTCTGCTTCACTTTCTGCTCTAGCTCTTCTACTTGGATTCTCTAGCTGAACCCCGGCAGTAATAATTATCCATAAGTGATTCTCTGCCGCTGTTAGCTTCAAAAGTCTTAAATCCCCTTGAGAACAGGTTTAATTTCATGGATCAGAATAAAAACACAGACAGAAGAAACATATATGCAAATAGCAGTAGTCAATCACATTTTAATTTATTGATTCTCACATTAAAACATGGGATGTTATGACATCATAAGTTTTGCCTGCTTGCCAGCCAGTAAGATGGAGTAAGAGAAGGAAAACCTACATCAGTGGTATTTGTCAGATACAGACTTTGCCTATGGAAGTACTGGGGTGGGTGGGGAGAAGAGGCAGGGGAGCTATTTTCCACAGCGGCCGTCATTTGCTGTTAACAAGTACAGTGGTCCCCCGCCCGTTCGCAGTTCATATACTGCAATCCCGCTATATCGTGGGACCGAAGCACCCCAAAAGAACTGTTGCTGGGGGTGCGGGGGAGCGGCGCGCAATGTTTAAAATAACTTTCAGCAATGGAGCACTTGGCTCCATTGCTGAAAGTCATTTTAAACCTCGTGCACCACTTCCCAGCTGTGTTGTTGAAAGTCATTTTAAACCTTGCACGCTGCTCCCCGCACCCCCATGGTGTGGGGAAGTGGCACATGAGGTTTAAAATGCTTTCAGCAACAGAGCCAAGCACTTTGCTCCATTGCTGAAAGTCATTTTAAACGTTGTGCGCAGGGGAGCGGTGAACGATGTTTAGAAGACATTTTAAACATTGCACACATCCCCAGGCCCGGCCCGACCTGCATCCGCATATCATGGATTTTCAATGATTGTGGGTTGGGTCAGTCCCTAACCCCTGTGATAGACGGGGGTTTACTGTAGTGCCAACTCAGAAAAGTTAATGCTATCATAATTAAAAGCCACAGTTGGCATTCTGAAAGACAGGCATCTGGAACAAAACAACAGGTGAAAGATTCATCACCAATTTATACTTTTAATTTATAGCCTGAAAGTAGAATTTTGGAAGGAATTTAATGACTGCCCCCCCAATGCCCTTAATGGCTTAGCACAGAAAACAATAATAAATAGCATAATAAGAATGTTGTGACTTTCATCATCCAAACATTTCAGATATTTTCATTCTTAAAATAAGACATAAAACACACACATATTAATACCAAGATAATGCGGACCAAATGGGATTGAGACCAAGTAAGTGTAATAAGACACATCTAATTAGTCTGTGACACAAGCAAAATTTTAACAAGGTACACAGTAGACATGGGCACGACTTGGCGAAATTCTCGTTTCCGTTTCCGTTTCTCGTTTCCGTTACGTAACGGAACGAAGAACGACAATTACTCCGCCAGAACTCAAACTCAAACCGACTAAAGAAAAATTGGGTCTGATTTGTCGTGGTCATTCCTGGCGGCATCGCAGCAATCGTGCGATGCCAAGCGGCTCAGGAATAAAGTTTTAAAAATAAAAAACCCTGATTCCCAGCCAAAAAAGCAGGCAAAAATATGCCTGCCTGAGTGAGGGCACCTGCCAGGACCCTGCCTGTCATGGAACCCAAAATGTGAAGGGTTAAATGCTGGAGAGCAGGAGGAGGAGCCTTGTAGTTCAACTCAGCAGGCAGCTGAGTCTGAGGACGCAGCTGAGGGCACATCTCCTCCTCCTATAAGGGCTAGGAGCAGGATCCTGCAAAGGAGAACTAACAGGAGAGCTAGGGAAAGGATCTTTAATGATAGGCGTAGAATTAGATCTGAAAGCCCTGAGTTCTAGCAGGAGCATTGCCAGAGATATGGGTGTGCTCCCTGTTTTAGGATAAAGCTAGCAAGTTTACCCTGAACCCTCTGTGGGAGCAACGCGTCACTTACCTTGCCACCACGTTCCTGTGTGTTATCCTGACTTTGTTTCCTGACCTTGGACCGGCTTTCTGACTACGGCTTTCTCTGTTTCCTGACCTTGGACCGGCTTCCTGACTACGACGTTTCTCTGTTTCCCTTGAACTTGGCATTTGGCTCTGTAAATTATTCTGGATTGACTCGGAATGTACTTTGTACTTTATCTGGATTACAACTAAAGTTCCTGGCAAAGAACTGAACTTGGCTTGCTGTGTGTTCTGTGTGCGGGGCTTGACAGCACCTACCAGAGGGGTGGTTTCGGGGGGGGGTCCCCGGCCTCCCCCCGTCTCCTCTCCTGGGCTGTGCATCCTCGTTGTCTCGCCAACTTGCCAAGCGGCATGGCACAGAAAAAAAGTTTTAAAAATAAATACAAAAACCCGATTCCCGGCCAAAAAAGCAGGCGAAAATATGCCTGCCTGAGTGAGGGCATCTACCAGAGGGGTGGTTTCTGGGGGGGGGGTCCCCGGCCTCCCCCACTCTCCTCTCCTGGGCTGCACATCCTCGTCGTCTCGCCAAGTCGCCATGCCATGCGGTGCGGGCGGGGGATCCAAAATGGGGCGACCGCAAGCAATATTTAATTTATTTATTTTGAAATCGTGGTGGTCCAAAAACACACCAAAGCACCACAGAAACATGCGAAAATAGCTATTTTAAAACTGCCTGAACTTTTACAGTAGCAGCAGTGGGTTTTTCTTGCAACAAAACGTCTCCATTGATTTTATTTTATTTTATTTTTATTTTTATTTTTTTACACCTGCGCAATGATGGGCTGGCCATGGGAGTGGACCATGCAAATGTTTGGAGCCATTCCACCAATTGCATGGCCACTTGACCAGGTTTTGACCGAGACTTCTGGGATGTGCCTGTCGGGCATAAAAAGCCCACTAACCGTAGCCCAAACCCTAACCCTAACCCTAACCAAACCCATACACCAGTACACTGTCCTTCTTAGTGGGTCAGAGAGGCACCCAGAGGTGCACCCCACAAACTCACCCTAACCTTACCCGTAACAACCCTAACCCTAGCCCTTGCGCTAATCCCCCTAACCCTAAGCCAAATCTGTACTCGCATTGCACTCACGCAAGTACAGTTCCCTTCTTGGTGAACCACAGAGCACCAAGACTGAGGAGGAGCCTTCCCCCAGTGTGCGCACTGTGACACTGCAGTTACCAGTGGGCCTATGGTCAACAGAGAGAGGCACCCAAAAAAGAGGTGCCTCGAGTCTCAATTTGGTATGCATATCCAATTGGCTATGCATGCCATTTTGTAGCGGGCCAGAGGAGGCACCCACCCCAGAGAGGTGCCTCCAGGAGCCTGCTTTCCCTTCATGGCGGGCCAGAGGAGGCACACACCCCAGAGAGGTGCCTCCAGGAGCTGGCTCCCCCCCCAAACCAGTACTAACGGCAGACGAAAAAATGGCAAACGAAATGACAAATTTTTGAAAAATTTCGCGAAAAACGGAAATGAGCCGAAACGGGCCAGCTCCGACACATGACAACTCGAACACGTCATTTTCCCTGGTCGTGCCCATCTCTAGTACACAGTGATAGCCAATATTCATTCATTATTTATTTTTTAAAATATTTCTATCCTGCCTTTCTCCCCAAAAGGACCCAAGGCAATTTGCATAATCTAAAGCAGCCTTTAAAGCTAACAACAGTAAGTATAGAATATTTTACAAAGAATTTAAAAGTATTATATTAAAATGGTAACTAGGATCAATATTAAAACACACTTAAAACAATAAGGCCCAACAATCCATTTTAAACCCCTTTCAAATCACTAATCATTGAGGAAAAGCCTGCCTGAAGACATCATCCTGCAGGCAAGTCTTTGCCTATCTGTGGTAGGATGCTAGAGATCGGGCCAGTCTTGCTTCCTGTGGGAGCAACCTCCAGTGCTGGGGAGCAGCAGAAGAGAAGGCTCTCTCTTGTGTTCCTACCAGTTGTTCCCGTGAGGGTAGCAGGACCAAGAGAAAGTTCTCCTTTGGTGATCTTAATACATCGCAGGCTCATAGGGGGAGATGCATTCTTTTAGATAGCCTAAGCTGTTTAGGACATTGTAGGTTCAAACCAGCACTTTGAACACCCCCAATTAACAGTCTGGCTGCATCCTTTTGGACTCTGGAATTTCCCAACACTTTAAAAAAATGGCCCCACATAAAGTGCATAGCAGTAATACAAATGAGATGTAATGCAGCTGGGCACCCACTTCAACTGTTCAAAAGCGCTTCAGGCCACCTTGGAAACCTTGGCTTCAAGGCTTAGATATAAATCCAGGAATAGTGGTGCAGCTAGAGTTTGGAGCGCCTAGGGACAAAATCAGTTTTTGTGCCCTCTCCTGCCCCCAACTGTGTCTCACCCACCCAACAACGGGGGGGGGGGCAGATCCTGGGGGAACAGTGGGGGAGGAGAAGAAGGGTCCTTCCTTTTCATGCTCTCTTTGTGGGTCTCCTTTCCAGTTAAGGCTCTCCTGTGCAAACCGCACAGCCTGTGGATAGCACCAAGCAGGCAACGGTTAGGTTTTTTTTTTTTTTCCAAGCGTCACCTCTGTAGCACCCCCCCCTTTTCTCTTGGCTAAGGCTTGGTGATCATTAGCCCAGGGGGAGAGGAGAGAGAAGCAGGCAATGGGCTATTTTTTTTCAAACAGAACCTCCAATTGCCAAGCCTTAGCGGGCGGGGGGGCAATCAATGGAGGTGCTGCTTGGAAAAAAAAACATCACCTCTTTTCCCTCTCCTCCTTTCCCCTGACTAAGGATTGCCAAGCCTTAGCAGGGTGAAAGGAGGACTGATGGTGTGATGGTACATGGCTTCCTCCTCCTGCTCCCCTTCCAGGCGCCCCCAGATTGCTTCGTGCCCCAGAGCAAATGCAATCTTCCGCCCCTCCCTAGTTATGCCAGTGTCTAGGAGCACCCTCAACTGTGTGTCTATTCCTTAATCTGGTTTTCAACTGACCAGAAACACCTCTGTCCTGTCTGAATTAAGTCTCCATTTACTTGCCCTCATTCAGTCAATTATTGACAGCAAACACTGATTTACAACTGAGACAGCTTCCTTCAATTTAGATGGAAGAGATGTAGAGTAGGTTGTCATCAGCATACTGGTGTCACTGTATCCCAAAACTCTGGACAACCTTTCCCAGCAGTTTTATGGAGATGCTGAATATCATAGGGAACAAAACAGAACCATGAAGGACACCAAGGTGAACAGCCAGGGTGTCGAACAAGAGTTCCCCAGCACCACCCTCTGAGTTTTCCCCTTCAAGAAGATTTGAAGCCACTGTAAAGCAGTGCCTCCAAGTCCTATCCTGGAGAGACAGCCCAGAAGGATACCATGGTCAATGATATCAAAAGTTTCTGAGAGGTCCAGCAGACACTCCCCCTGTCCAGTTCCCAGAGTAGGTCATCCACCAAGGTAACCAAAGTCATATCTGGCTCATAACCAAGTCTGAAGCCAGAGTGAATTGTGTTAAGTAATCTATCTCATCCAGTAACCCCTGAAGCTGAGAAACTACCACCTGCTCCAGCAACCTGCCCAAGAATGGGATAATACTGTACTGGTGATTTTAACACTGTTGTAAACTGCCCAGAGTTCCGCTGGAAGATGGGTGGTATAGAAATAAACTTAATAAATAAATGAATAAATAAATAAATAAATAAATAAATAAATAAATAAATAAATAAATAAATATTAGAGACTGGCCGGTAATTATCCAGTACTGTGGGGACCAAGGAGGGCTTTTTCAATAATTGTTTTACTATTGCTTTGTTTAAGTAAAGAGAGTTCCTACCTACTGCAAGGAGGCATTCACCACTCCTTGCACCACTCCACCAGTCCTTTCTGCCAGCTTTTATAAGCCAGGAAGGGAAAGGGTCTAGCAAACACATGGTGGTCTTCACCTCTCCAAGAGTGTCCACATCATCAGGCTGTAGAAAGTGAAACTTATCCATTAAAATAAGATGAGCAGGAGCCATCTATCTATCTACAGGACCTGTATTAACTGCAACATCCAAGTCAGAGGGGATACGAGAGATTTTTCCCTGCAATGTCCTATGCAAAGATCCAATGGGGCCTTTCTTTATACAGTATAATGTCAACAGACTCAAGGCTGGCTTTTTTCTTCTTTTCCCCTCCCACTGCATGCCTCTATGATCCCAAAATCTTCTCTAGGCTGTTTCCAAACAGGCTTTTCAAGTGCTAGGGGAATTAACTGATTCACATGAAAGCAATAGGATCTAATGGGAATACCTAAGTAGTCCAGGGTGTCTGTCTTTTATCCACCACATTCTAATGTGGTATATGAGGATATAGTGGGCTGCTCTTTTAATGATTTCTGGCGAGGAATTGAAACAATAAAGAAAGGAAAACTAATAAAGAAAGGAAAACCAAGCAAACACAGACTACCTGATCTGGATAAAATTTATTTGTAGACTCAGATTAAAAACAAATTAGAATGTGCAAGAGAAAACAAAGACTATTTAAACCATGTTCGTAATGCATGTGCCAATCTTCACTCCCAGAATAACCACCTTCAAAAACATGCATATGGATAATGAATACAAGATAAATCCACACCAGTTGTTTAAGAAAAGCTCATATAATCTGCCGCCACTCATGGAAATCCCCTACAAACCAGCAAAAACCATCCTTTTTGGTACAGTATTGTATGTATGCCACAAATGGTTCTTCGTAAGTACTATGACGGCCTCTCCCAATCTAGTATTGTCATGTCCTTCATAGTTAGCTATTCAAGACATTCATAAATTTGTATGCTTTAAAAGAAATAAAACATTTAAGAGAACTTACAAAGGATTCTGATGCCTCATAAATAAGATATCAATGGAAAATAGGGTTTGTTTACCTGCTCTTCATGTAGAATGAGTTGACCATTTAATGGATTGCCAAGAGGTGCCAGTCTCACAAAAGGCTGCCATCTGCCACCAACTGTTCTTGGGAAGATATCATACAAGTCTATAAAGTGTCCACTTTTAGCAGTTGTATTCATAAAATATAAAGAAACAGGATTGCATGTAGCAACATAAAGAGAGTTTTCATCTTCATTCTCTTAAAAAAGACAAGAAAAGAAACAGGAAACGTTAGATACCATTCAAGATTTCTCTGTGAGCACTTGCAGGATCTCATAGACAATTGCTCCATTCATGGTACTTCAAAGGACTCCAAAATGTCTCCAAAAGGCTTCCAGCGAACTTGTCCAGCACCATGAAGGGCTGGGCTGCGGGGAAGAGAACAAAGTCCAGCTGCTAGCACAGCCCAGAATTTAGGCTTAAATGTTCAATCTGACATATTAGGCTCACAAATGAATGTTCCAAATGTGTTGGAACTACAGGGCATATTGTGCGGTGGGAGGCTGGGGGATGCATTCCTACTTATCAGCAGTTACTAACAAACATATAACCAGTGCCCATCAGCAGTTTGGCTCATGTATTTTTGGTAAAGTTCCTGCTTCAAAAACATTCCCAAACAGGGTATGTTGCAGTAACTCAAGAGGGATTTCAGCAAGTCATATGTCACTGAAGTGAGATCAGACATCTAAAAAAAAAAAGGTGCAGCTGGGCACACAAGCTTTACTTGTGTTGACCTGATTGTGCAGGACGTAATCCCATCAAGGAGAGGATGCATCTTTATTATTGGATCTGCCTTTTGAATGGCCAGAAGCATCACTCTTTTGTCTGAACTAAATTTTAGTCTGTCTGTCCTCATCCAGTCAATCTTTGGCATCAGATATCGCATCAGACAACTGGCACAAAACAGCTTCCATGAAATCAGATGGAAGGAGGATACAGTTATGTGTCATCAACATACTGATGGGATAAAACCACAATACTCCAGACCTCTCTCAGGGGTTTCAAGTGGATGACAAATAGTATTGTGGACAGAATTGAACCTGGGGGACTCCACATTCCAATTCCCTCAATGCCAGCTTCTGGGCTTGGACTTCCACAAAGAACTGGAACTACCATAAAAGTGTTACTTCCAAGATCCATCTCAGGGAGGTGGGGCAGAAGGATACACAGTTGATGGTACTGAAGGCCACTAAGGAGCCCAGCAGAACCAACAGGGCCACACTCCTTCTGCCCAGCTCCCTTCATAGGCCAGCCAACTCAAAGAACTAATACTCCATGACATATGCTAATAACCTTGCTCAAAAATAAGATACAGTATTAGACTTGTTGATAATTGTCTAACACGGCAGGATTCAAATAAGGCATTTTTAACTGCTCTTTTGCTACAGCCTTCTTCAGGTATGCTAGTATCATGGCTTGTTGCAACGAGGCATTCACTCCCACCAGTCTGGTCAATCCCCCCACCCCACTGACCTTGGCTGCTTTTAAAAAAACAGGAAGGGCAAGGCATAGTGGCTTTTACCTTTCCAAGTATCCTTTCCACATTTCTGGAGGACTACCAAACCTCCTAGTAACCATTTCATTAAATGTCTTAGGTAAATGGAACATAAGAATTCACGACCACCACCACACCACAACCCACAGGCATTGTTCTTGATTACAGTAGTCTTTGCTAGGAGGGTTCTTAGGTGACTATTTCATGCAGAAAAAGTGCAGAATGTTACAATTTCAACCATCCATTTCAGAAAATAATACATTTCTAACTCTTATAGCTGGAAAGATCAGATGTGTATTTTACACATAAATAGAGCATATAACAATATTGGTGAACCTATGGCATGGATGCCAAAGGTAGCACACGGAGCCCTTTCTTTGGGCATGCGACATTGCCCCCTCACAGTCACAGCACTTCCCCCTCCACTCAGAGCATGCCACTGTGTTCTGTGCAGAGAGCCAGGTGAAGGGGAGGCAGCGGTTTGTGGACTCCTTCGTAGAGTTCAAAAACCTGCTCTTCGATCCTCACTTTCCCAAATAGTAGCACTTCATCCGCCTCTCTGCCCTGGGCAGAGAGATGGATGGGGTATCAAACCACTTGGAAAGCCAGGGGGAGTGGCAGCGGCTTGTGGGCTCATATGTAGCCCCAGTTTACTCTCTAGCCACATGACTCTGGGCATCCCAAAAGCAGTGTGGCTGGAGAGTAAACTGGGGCTACAAACAACCCCACAAGCTGCTGCCTCCACTTTGCCTGGCTCTCTTCACAGAGCCATTTCGAGACCGCTGAAATGGCTCAGTGAAGAGAGCCAGGCAAAAGAGAAGCAGTGGTTTGTGGGTTCCTTTGTAGCCCCGGGTTACTCTCCAGCCACACTGCTTTGGGGATGCCCAGAGCGGTGTGGATGGAGAGTAAACTGGGGCTACAAAGGAGCCCACAAGCCACTGCCACTCCCCCTGGCTTTCCCAGTGGTTTGGTACCCCATCCGTCTCTCTGCTCAGGGCAGAGAGGCGGATGAAGTGCTACTATTTGGGAAAGTGAGGATCGAAGAGCAGGTTTTTGAATTTCCCATGGCCCCACTCAAAAGCCTGCTCTTTGATTCTTGCTTTCACAAAAGGTGCTACTCTTCAGGAAAACGAGGATCAAAGAATCGGGGTGCAAGGGTCAGAGGGCAGGTTTTTGAATTTTGCATGGCCACAACATCCTCACTGTGGCCACAAGAAATTCAAAAGCTTGCTCTTCAACCCTTGCTTGCCCGAAGGGAGCACATGAAGCATTTGTTACCTGTGGTACCACTATATTCAGGCTAAATTGCAGTATTGACACTATGCGAAAAGTAAGTGGATTTTGAATCGCAGTTTGGGCACTCAGTCTCTAAAAGGTTTGTCATCACTGGCATATAACATGTATGGAGATATATAGGATATAAGGGAGATAAAACCAAAGGCAAAATAGTGGTATTGTAAAGACTAAAGGAATGTCAAAGCTGCCTTGTGACTTGGTTCACAATGCAGCAAACCTCCTAGTATGAGTGCTCCTGTGTCTGAAGAAGTGGATTTTGATCCACAAACACTCAAAATTAAATGTGTAGTCTTTTAAGTGCTAAAACGTTCAGTCCTGATTGTCAATTCTTTCTTTCCCTTGATAATTCTGCCAATGTGCTGAGAAATTTCTTGGGGAAGTTTTCAGTCTAGCTCTCTGCTTTGCTTCACGGTTAGCAGAAGTCATGCATGGGTTCCTTGAGACAGGTTTATTTTGTTTCTTCAGTGCAGAGTACAATTATTATTCGCATTGGTTCAACTAGATCAATTTAGATGTGGGTATTGTGCTACAAGACAGTAAAACAGATCAAGTGCTTTGCACTGTCCAGATGCACCCATCACTCCATTCTTAGTAATCTGTCTACAACCCATGCTTTGCTAATACTTGCCATCTTTCTCCAGCAAAAAGACTGAAATAATTGGGGATGTTTAGCTTAGAGAAGAGAAGACTGAGGGGTTGATATGGTAGCACTTTTCTGATATTTGAAGGGCTGTCATACAGAGGAAGGGCAGGATCTGTTATTGATCATCCCAGAGTGCAGGACATTGGGCTCAAGTTAAGAGAACCCAGCGTTCCACTGAATATCAGGAAAAACTTCCTAACTGTTAGAGCAGCGCAACAATGGAACCAATTACCTAAAGAAATGGTGAGAGCTCCAGCACTGGAGGCCTTCAAGAGAAATTTGGACAACCACCTGGCAGATATCATTTGATACGTATTCCTCTATATAGCAAGGGGTTGGACTTGATGGCCTTGTAGGCCCCTTCCAGCTTCACTGTTCTATGATTCTATCTTCCATTTGCCTAACATCACATTTGTTATTTTCCTACCACATTTGTTATTTTTCTTGGGTTATTTGGGCATCTGGGGAAAATGGCTAGCTACAGAATATAAATAGAGGGAATAAATTAAGACTATTTGTGCAATGTAAAAATGAAGGATGCAGCTACGTATCCTATTTTCTTCTCCAATGAAGCATAACATGGACATCTAGAAAGCTTTTGCTTATAACAAAGACATACATATGAAACACATATTCAGCAAAATATGTAGAAGATGCTTTTCAGAAGCACTGCTTGAGTGGAAAACAATATAATAATAAATGATGTTTTAAATATTTAATTGAGCATTCAAGAAGTTTCTCGTTTCTACTGAATTACTAAAAAAATTAAAAGTAGTACTCTACCTTGTGCTACAGCAATGTCACACACTAGATTCACTTCATTCAAAGGCAATGGCCAAAAGGCTACTTCTTCTGTAAACCTCAGAGATCTGGCTTCGTGCCTCTCCAGGAGAAATTCATGAACATTTAAATACATGGGGCCCTAAAAGAAAGTGACACCAAATATGATGAAGATAGAATCCCTCAATGATCTTCACAGACAAAACTATTAAGAAAAAGAATATGATCAAAGCAGTATTCACATTTCTGCAAAGCAACTTGTATGAATTGGGTTAAATACTGTATTGTGGAGTTCTGTTATTCTATAAAAGTGCTAGAAGGACAGAAAGCACAGGTAAGGAGACCTTAAAGGATTGGCTTTAGTTTCATTTCAATACTAGTTTTGATTCCAGTCTTCAGTTGAATCGTGAGTGTTTTTCAGTTCAGTTTGGATACAATTTCTATGCCCCTGTTATGGCTATTCATCTAGAATCATAGCATCATAGGGTTGGAAGAGACATCAAGGGCCATCCAGTCCAATCCCCTGCCATGCAAGAACCCCCATTAAAGTACTCCCGACAGATGGACATGAAGCCTCTGTTTAAAAACCTCCAAAGAAGGAGACTCCACCACCCTCCGTGGCAGTATATTTCATTGTCAAACTCCTCTAATTATTAGGAAGTTCTTCCTGATCTTTAAATTGAATCTCTTTTCCTGTAATTCGAAACCATTGCTCCAAGTCCTAGTCTCTGAAGCCATGGAAAACAAACCTGTTCCCTCTTCAATATGACACCCTTTCAAATAAAAACATGGCTATCATATCCCCTCTCAACCTTCTTTTTGTAAGGCTAAACATTCCCAGCTCCCCAAGCCACTCCTCATAAGACATTTCTTCCAAATCTTTAACTATCCTGGTTGCCCTATTCTTGACCTGTTTGAGGTTGTCAACATCCTTTTTAAACTGAGGTGCACAGAACTGGACACAGTTAGAGCCTCTTTAACTGGCCAGAGCAGAATAGTGTACTACTATCATTTCTCTAACCCTTGACCTAGACACTCTGCTTCAGTAAAAAGTACTGGACACTATGTCCAGTAGAAAGCCCAGAAAATCCAATCCAAAATAAATACACCAATGAATGAGTAAATAATAATAAAAAAACATAAAAGCAGCAGCCAACTTGCTTTATCAGGGCTGTTCCTGGGAGGATCATACAATTAGTGAGTGTGAGAGCATTTACACATGGACCACAGGAAGAGGGAAATACACGGCAACCAGGCATATGAATGCTATGTTGTCATGTTTGTAAGGCTTTGTAATCTGGACCTGTCTTCCTCACAGTATACTTGATATTACCTCCACCCATCTGTCTTCCCTCTACAATTATCCCCACATTGACTGGGCCAATGCAAGCTTGGGAAAGAAATCCAGTTTCTCGACATACTGAATGACTGTGCCTCAGAGCAACTTATCACGGAGCCCACCTGAGAACAGGCAACTCTGGATCTAATACTGTATGATACTCAGGACCTACTCATGGATGTGAATGTCACTGAGCCTCTGGCGAACAGTGACCATGCTGAAATCTCCTTTGCCATGCATGTTGGAGGAAGAGTGTCAAGCAAATCAGACACAAAAACCCTTGATTTCTCAAGGGGGTGGATTTCCCTCAGATGAGGAAACTAGTTAGAACGAAATTGAAAGGGAAGGTAAAAAGAATCCAATCTCTCCAGAGTGCATGGAGCCTGTTTAAAACAAAGGTAGTAGAGGTGCATGCCACAAAGAAAGAAGAACTCCTCTAAGTCCAAGAGGGCACTGGCATGGTTGTTGAGTGGAGTTAGAGATCAATTCTAAAGCATAAGGAGAGGTCTTTCTGTAAATGGAAATCCTCCCCAAATGAGCAAAATAAAAAGGAACACAAAACTCTGGCAAAAGAAATGTAAGAAAATGATAAGAGAGGCAAATAAAGACTTTGAGGAACGTATGGCTAGCAATATAAAGAGAAATAATAAAAGCTTCTTTAAATATGTTAGATATAGAAAACCTGCCAGAGAAATAGTTGGCCCCCTGGATGGCGAGGGGAGAAAAGGGGAGGTAAAGGAGGACTTGGAATTTGCAGAGAAATTAAATGAGTTCTTTGCATCTGTCTTCACAACAGAAGACCTTGGGCAGATTCCGCAGCCCGAATGGCCTCTCTTGACTAAAGAATTAAATCAAATGCAGGTTAAAAGAGAGGATGTTTTAGGTTAGGGTTAGGGTTAACCTTTCTGTGTAGTAAAAACCAGAGAACACTGTGAAGAGCTCCAGAATGATCTCTCCAAACTGGGAGAATGGGCTGCAAAATGGCAAATGCGTTTCAATGTAGGAGAATGTAAAGTAATGCATTTTGGGGCAAAACATCAAAACTTTATCTATTAACTCATGGGCTCTGAGCTATCCATGATCGATCAGGAATGAAATCTTGGTGTGCTGGTGGACAGCTCAGTGAAGGTGTCTACCCAGTGTGTGGCAGCGTTGAAGAAGGCCAATTCCAAGCTAGGGATTATCAAACAAGGGGATTGAAAATAAAACAGCCAACATTATAATGCCATTGTACAAAACGATAGGAAGGCCGCACCTGGAGTTTTGTGTACAATTCTGATCACCACATCTTAAAAAAAAGACATAGTGGTACTGAAAAAGGTGCAGAAGAGAGCGACTAAAATGATTACTGGGCTGGGGCACCTCCCTTATGAGGAAAGGCTAAAACATTTGGGGCTCTTTATTCTGGAAAAAATGCACCTGAAGGGGGATATGATTGAGACGTACAAAATAATGCAGGCCATGAGTAAAGTGGATGGAGGTATGCTCTTCTCCCTCTCAGAAAATACCAGAACTAGGGGATATCCACTCAAATTGAGGGCTCGGAGAGTGAGAACAGACAAAAGAAAATATTTTTTTACTCAGCATGTTTTTAGTCTGCGGAACTCCCTGCCACAGGATGTGGTGATGGCATCTGGCCTGGATGCCTTCCAAAGGGGATTGGACAGTTTCCTGCAGGAAATGCCCATCACAGGTTACAAACCATGATGGAGATGTGTAATCTCCAGGCTTGAAACCAGGTCAGATGCAGGGGAGTGGTATCAGGAGACAGATATATAGTCTTGTGCACTCTCAGACACATTTGGTGGGGCCACTGTGAGATATAAGAAGCTGGACTAGATGGGCCTTTGGCCTGATCCAGCATGGCTCTTCTTATGTTCTTGTGTACACACATTCATAATCAGCTCTGTGCTGGCCCATCAGACAGAGCAGGGTTTAGTTAGTTTATAGCTAAACATCCAGATTGGCCACAAAAATTGGGTTGTTTGTTTTTTACTGATTGCCTTGAATCACTGAGGACAATTACCTTCTCTTTTGGCAGTCATGTCATTGTAGGCAAAATCAAACAACAGATGGAAGACAATTTACTGGGTTAAAAATGCCAAAAAGGCGAAAAGGAATTCTCATTATCTGCCAGCCACAGCTATGAGGTTCATGGTCTGAATAGGTCACCAACCGAGAGGTGTAGGAATCATACTGATTGTGGGCTAGGATGACACCTCCCAACACCAGGAAACAGAAATAGGCCTCCCATTTACTTCAAACTCAGGGCTAGATCAATCTCCCCTGAATTAGATCACTTGTACAATAAATGAAGAGTTTGAGTAAGTTGGGGATTCTTTTGAGCAATGGCCCCGAGTATCCTCCTATAAGCATGGCCAGTGGTGCTCCTGGATAGACAATGCTCAGAGGTGTAGTAGAGAAAATAACTTCTAAGCTCTGTTTACACCAGCTAGGTCATTGTGGATCTCTTGTGACAAGAACTGAACTGGAGCTTGGGAGATCCATCTACAAGTTCCAAGTCAGAGATTAAACTTGCTGATGACCATGGGCCAGTCATCTTCGCTCAGCCTAGCCTATCTCACAGGGTTGTTATGAAGACAAAGTGGAAAGAAAAGGCACGAATGCCATGTTGGGCTCACCAAAGCGCAAGCACACTATACATGTAAATAACAGCAACAGCAACAATAGTAAACAATTTCAGAAGCTTTTCCGATCTTCAACCAGGCATCCACTCTTTAGGATGCACTTTTAGTGTGTGTATATTACTACTCACATTGAGATCCTGAGATCTGGTAAGCTACAACTATCAACTTACTTCTAAAGTGCATTAGAAGGTTATAAAGCTAGCAAAAAATGCATGGGATGCTTTTAGAAGCCTCACTGACCTTTACATCTATGTGATGTGTTTCCGTTGGGCACAAAAGCTTCCGTCGTGCATTACCCAATGTATTGACTTTCCAGTAGCCCATAAATTTTGCATCTGGCAATGGCAACCTGTACATAAAGGCATGAGTGTTATGAAATTGTTGTTTGGAGTAGCACACCATTTAACAGTACATTTCTTTGGTTGGTAACACCCCTGTTTCCATGCTAACTCAATCCTAACCTCCTGCAGATCTTAAAACCACAACCAAACAATGAAAGAATGATTTCCTCTTACAATGCGTAATTGTTTAACAACCAAATGGTTTATGCAATGTAAACTATTTTCTATTCTGACACATACAATAAGAGCTGAATTGAGAAATTCCCCACAACAACTTACAAGGAACCAGGAACTGGATTCTGACAAAATGCAAATACAAAAAACCCTATAAAATTATATTTGAAGGTCAGGTCTTGTGAGATTGGGTTCAAGTTGGAGATTTAGGCGGTTTGAAGAGATCAGAAAGTGATTAGTTTAAAATGGTGGAAATAATCTCCCATGCACCAAGAATAGTTTTCTACAGCAACTCTTAATGATGAAACATTCGTTGAATGGCTGGATTTACAACAGTGAAAATGCTGAGAATAGTTTCTGTCTTTTACATAGGTCACTGAATTACTATGGATAAGTTGTCCAGATTGTGACATACAGAAATCTACAACATACCCAGATCGATTTCTATAGTTAAGAGGATTTCAGGTATGCCTGAATTTCAGTTTCCACAAAATCAGCAAAACAATAATATAATCTTGAAACTGTGGTGCAGCTGTTCATTTCCCAGGTTGTTTATTGGGGAGATGGGGAAGAAATGGTGACAAACATTGGTGTGTAGAGGCTTCCTAACTAGTATTTTTAAATACTTTCAGTCATATGCATCCAGACCCCTAACAGGGGAGGTTACTAGAATTTCAAAATGTCCCCCTCCCTTCCCCCTCTGTTTTATTATTCATCACATTTCAGGAAATTAAACATTTCCTTTACAGGAAAATACAGAGAACTGATCCAAAGTACAGAAAGACTACAAATGTTATTGTTTTACCCTACTATTACAGCTGATACTCCTTTTAATTCAGAACCACAAATAGCCTTCTGATTTTTTTGTTTTTGTTTTTGTTACAATAGACTAATGCAGCTATCATGCTGGAAACTACATACCCTATTCCAGGTGGCTGACTAATGTGGCTATCACTTTTGAAATTAGTATACAATGCACCCTTGCATAACAAACAGTTTATGTAACATAAAATCTGTACAACATAAAAAAATCCTGAGATGGGGAAAATTTGCTTAACATAATTGCCTATGGGGAGAATCCGTGCAACATGAAAATGGGATTACTCCGTTTTCAATGCATTTCTAGGGGAAATTTGCATAAAGGAACATTTGCTTAACATAATTTCATTTGGAATGCATTAATTCCTTTATACAAGGTACCACTGTATATTAGTATCGGTAATATCACTACTTGATGACCTAGGAGTAAGATAAACATCACATGCCTTCTGCCTTGCAACTATGTATGACATACAGGCAGTGCTATGAACAGTGAAAGCTCACTGTGTAAGTATGAATGTACATATTTACAACATTATCAAATGTTGTTCAAAATTCTAAGAGTAACAGGATCTACCAGATATCTAGGAAGCAGGTGGTACCAAGAAGGAGGAGATAGGAGGCAAACAGCTAAACCAATCAAGATAAAATTATGCATGAGGATCAAATGTTCCCTGGCAACCATCTATGTCATGCATGTCTAACTTTCTTCTCCATCCCAAGCTTAATGCTGAATTTACATTTGCAGCATGAAGACCAAGCCTAATTGGCAGTCTGTAGGCCCATAATATAGCTACTTCATCAAAGCTAAGAAGGTTTGGGTTACATTGGTGCCTGGATCACCTATCTCTGGTGGACAAGATGCTTTGCATCCATTCCAGGTTCACCTCACGTTAAGCAGACCGGGTTGCAGGTGATCTTGAGGATCTGTTCCTAAGACTCTCTGATGGAGCCATTAGAGAAGACAATATTGGGCTCAGGAGGTTGTGAGTGCGCCAACCCTGGAGGCATTCAAGAGAAATTTAGACAACCATTTGGCAGGTATTGTTTGATTTGTATTCCTGCACTGAGCAGCGGGGTTGGACTTAAATGGGGTTTTTGTCTGTGTTTTTTTGTTGTCTGGGGTTTTTGTTTGTTTGGGCAAGTTGTTTATTAGCAACAGGTTGTACACCGCCCTGAGTTCCCATGGGAAAATTGGGTGGTTAACACATAAATAAATAAATAAATAAATAAATAAATAAATAAATAAATAAATAAATAAATATGGCCTTATTAGGCCCCTTCCAGCTTCATTATTGGATAATTCTAGTCATAAATAGACTGACTTGCTATCAGATACCTGAAACCACTAATTGCCTGAAGGTAAAGTAAGCTGCCTAGATGCCCTAAGCACATCCGATCTCGCCTGATTTTGGATGCTAAGCAGGGTCGGCCCTGGTTAGTACTTGGATGGGCGACCACCAGGGAATACAAGGTGCTGCAGGTGCCTGGAATAGGAACTGGCAAACCACTCCAGTACTCCTGCCAAGAAAACTCCATGGACATGGGGTCATGAAGAGTCGGTCATGACTGTAACGACACAACACAAAGTAAGTGATTACTGAAATTAACAGTTTTGGGTTGAAGACTGAAAAAATGGAAATGCCATTTTATCACATACATTTAGATGATTTAATGCAATATACCAAATAACTCACTGCAGAACTTTGTACATATTCAAGCATTTAGAACAAAAGTAACAAGAAGTTTAAGATAAAGATGAAGTCTATTCCACCTCATCGGAGGAAAGAACAGACCAGGTAATGACATGAAAATGTACCCAAAGCATGATAGGCTGTTTAACAGATATCAAACAATAGTTAGTTTATAATGTAATTTTATCTATCACCCTATAAATGTTTGTAGGGTGCATACTAATCAAAATGCCAGACTAATATTATACCTCATAAGAAGAGCCATGCTGGATCAGGCCAAAGGCCCATCTAGTCCAGCTTCCTGTATCTCTCAGTGGCCCCACCAGATGCATTTGGGAGCGCATGTGACTAGATATCTGTCTCCTGATACCACTCCCCTGCATCTGGCCCATGAAGTACCCTGGGTTTAAGCCTGGAGATGACACATCTCCATCATGGTTTGTAACCTGTGATGGACTTTTCCTCCAGGAATCTGTCCAATCCCCTTTGAAGGCATCCAGGCCAGATGCCATCACCACATCCTGTGGCAGGGAGTTCCATAGACTAACAACACGCTGGGTGAAAAAATATTTTCTTTTGTCTGTTCTTACTCTCCCAGCCCTCAATTTGAGTGAATGTCCCCTAGTTCTGGTATTTTGTGAGAGGGAGAAGAGATTCCCTCTATCCACTTTACTCATGCCCTGCATTATTTTGTACGTCTCAATCATATCCCCCCTCAGGCGCCTTTTTTCCAGACTAAAGAGCCCCAAATGTTTTATCCTTTCCTCATAAGGGAGGTGCCCCAGCCCAGTAATCATTTTAGTCGCTCTCTTCTGCTATATAACCTCCTGCTGGTGGGTGCAGGCTGAGATGAAGAAAGATTTAAGGCAACATATATGATCTGTGAAGGCATCTGCTGCCTTCCAGGCACAGGTAAACTAGAGGATGAGTGTGCAAAGTGTATCCTCAAACTTTACATACCCTTGGTTGTGTTACAGATCTTTGTTCATTAAATGCAAACACCTGAATAGGGCTCGTAAGCATGTTCAATTGAATGTATTTCAAATTCTTCTGCAACTATGGAATTTGTCTGATGGAAGGTCTCTCCTTCTCAGTCTGCATCCCACATCTCATGGCCACCTCAGGTTGTAGGTAAATGTTTACTCTGGACTATATTCACAAAGATAAGCTACTGGGATTAACAAAATAGAAATAGAGGTTCATTCTGTGGAACAGAGTTCTCAAATCTATAGATTATAATGGTTTGACATTAGAGAGTGGCTGAACATTCCGATGTGAATTTTTATGTAAATCATACATTCCATCCCAAATTTCCCATATAATTTGTTGAGCACAAAATGGCTGTTTGTTGAGGCAACAAGAAAAAAGTGTTTCATTCAGTGCCTGTTACATTGATATAGCACCCCCCTTTCAGGAAGCAATTGTCTTGTATACAATTGTATAGATACCTGAAGGACCTTCCATATGAACCTACCCAGCAATTAAGATCTAGCCAGAGGGCCCTCCTGAAAGAGCCATCCCTCAAGGATGTGAAAAGGGATGGCTTGTAGGAACATGGCCTTTTCGGCAGTTGCCCCCAGAATATGGAATGCCCTCTCAAGCGAGACCTGCCTGCCGCCAACATTGATGACATTCTGGCGCCAGGTAAAAATATTCCTGTTCAAGAGGTCTTTTTAACTTATCATTGTGGGTCCTGATGGCTATTTTAGTGCAGTGTTTCAATATATTATATTTATTGTATTTAAATGTTTTGTTGTAATTTTATTGCAACTTGATGTTTTAATTGCTTAAATTGTTTACTTTGATTGTGAGCCGCCCAGAGACCTTGGGTAGTGGGTGGCATACAAGCTATATAATTAAATAAATAAAAATAAAATAAATAAATTGTATGAAAATACTCCTCTCAATATTCACTAATCTTGCATGAGCAATGGCATTTCTGTGACCAACTGTGGTCTACAGCAAAGCTCAGTTACCAATTGCACTTGCTGCCAAGGTGGTAACATTCAGAGAGAAGGCAGAATCCCCTAATTTTGTGAGAAAGTGATTTTCCCATCTGTTGATAAGCTACTTGTCTTGTTCTCTCTCAATTCCAGGCAGCTGGTGAAAAGGCAGTCTGAGAAAGTTCTCCTTGATTCCCCAGAGGATCATTCAAAGGGGCTGTTTTATTCCAAAAAATATAAATTTCAATAAAAGGTTCCCAAGAGTTGGGAACAAAATCCTTTCCAACTGCCCTTCTTCGCAGCCTATCTCCATGGGTACTGTTCGGAATGGCTCAATATCACCGTTCTCTCTTATATACAATATTCAAATGGGCCCATCCAAAGACTCTGAGGATTCATGTGAAGCATACTGATCACAAAGAGGAGTCAGTGGCTCCATTATAGAATACTTAGTAGTACACCTTGCTTGCAAATGCTGAAATTTTAGAAAGAAATGAGTCTTGGCTGCTGCTAGTGGACCAATATCTCAAACTGAAATTCTAGGATCTATCTTCCTCTTTCGAAGCTGTGATTAATAATCCTGCCCTCGGGTTAATACCCAGGAATCTACCCAAATGACCAGAATATGCTTAGATTCCTCACTTCCAGGACATCTCTATGACAAGAAGAGAATTTATACCACACAATCCTACCCTAGATTATTAAACGTATTTACAAGCAGTAGAAAGGAAGCAGGAAGCACCAGTTTCAGAGATACTGCCACCTCGATATTGTCTTGGTTGTGAACATATATCCCTATGATATCCCCTACTTAAAATTTCAACAACATAAGGTAAAACTAGAAAAATTAGACTATCGTGCAAATGTTCATTTATTTCAGTAAGTCAACTCAAAGAGTGAAAGTAATCTATGAGATAGACCCATTACATGCAAAGTGAGATATGTCAAGCCTGACTTTGGTATAATTGTGATGATTACGGCATACAGTTTATGAAAACCCCAGATTCACAATCTCTGAAAATTAGAATAGTGTGAAAAGGTTCAATATTTTAGGCTCAAAGTATCCCACTATAATCAGCCAATGAATCCATAACACCGGCAAAGGATTCCTGAGCCATTAAATGGTCTCTCAGGCTGGTTCAGTAGGAATCACCATCATGGGAAAGACTGCTGACCTGACAATTGTGCAGAAAACCACAACTGACACCATAAGGAGGGAAGGCCCCAAAAGGTACAGATTGCAAAAGAAGTGGGATGTTCCCAAAGTGCTGCATCAAAGCACATCAATAGAAAGTTATGTTGAAGGGGAAAGTGTGGAAGAAAAATGTGCACAAGCAGCAGGGATGTCTGCAGCCTGGAGAGGATTGTCAGGGAAAGGCCATTCAGAAGTGTTGGGGACTTTCACAAGGAGTGGACTGAGGGTGGAGTTAGTGCATCACGAGCCACCACACAGAGGCGGATCCTGGACAATGGGCTTCAAATTTCATGTTCCTCTTGCCAAGCCACTCCTGAGTACTGTTGCTCAGTGGTCCAAAGTCATCTTTTCTGATGAGAGCAACTTTTGCATTTCATACATTTGGGAACCAAGGACCCAGAGTCTGGAGGAAGAATGGAGAGGCACACAATGCACGGTGCCTGAAGTCCAGTGTGACGTTTCCACAGTCTGTGTTGATTTGGGGAGGCATGTCATCTGATGGTGTTTGGTCCACTGTGCTTCATTATGTCCAGGGTGATTGCAGCCATCTACCAGGAGATTTTGGACACTTCATGCTTCCTTCCACAGACAAGCTTTATGGGGATGCTCATTTTCCAGCAGGACTTGGCAGCTGCCCACACTGACAAAACTACCAAAACCTGGTTCAATGACCATGGGGCATTGCGATGAGGAAGATGAGAGACATGATACCCAACATTGCGGCGGAGCCTCGGCAGTGCCACAGGCTGACAGCATCCATGCCACAGCACATTGAGCCAGTAATTGATGCAAAAGGGGTCCAAACCAAGTACTGAGTACACAGGCATGCTTATACTTTTCAGAGGTCCGATACTGTTCTATTTCCAATCCTTGTGTTATTGATGTCATGTAATATTCTAATTTTCTGAGATTGTGAATTTGGGGGTTTCATAAGTTGTACGCCATAATCACCACAATTATTACAAAGTAAGGCTTGACATATTGTGCTTTGTATGTCATGAGTCTATCTAATATATTAGTTTCACCTTTTGAGTTGACTTACTCAAATAAATGAACATTTGCACGATATTCTAATTTTTTTGAGTTTCACCTGTATGTAATAACAGCAGCATTTTATTCTGAAGCTTTATTCTTTGCAGAATGTTCTTACAGTTTTGTTAGCTACTGAGCATTTCAAAAGAACTGTGTAACACAGAAGTAATTGATGTATACATGATGTTCCCTCTGCAATGAGTCTAGCAAGTATTGAATTCCATCAAGATGACAAGTGAAGACCTAGTAAGACTGCTGAGTTGTTTCCTTTCAAAATACCCCACAAGTTGTGAGGCATGATTATGGAGATGATTTGGACACTGACAAGTGATTGAGACATCCATTTATAGGAGGGGATTCTGCCCTTCCTGTTTAGTAGATCTTACCAACTACAAAAAGCAAATGTATAGTGTGTAAGGATTACACAAATGTGATTGATATTACACTCTTTCATATTACACAGAATAAAGGGAAATATTTGTTTTACTATAATAAAGTTTTTTCTGATCTGTTTAGTGATTAGACATATCTATCTATCTATCTATCTATCTATCTATCTATCTATCTATCTATCTATCTATCTATCTATCTATCTATCTATCTATCTGACTTTTATAGTGCATAACTGGCAGCAAGGCCACTCTGGGCAATTAGTAATTTATATTTATAATAATCATACTATAGATATTTATATTAATCAAATAACTGCATGAAAACAGTTTGTGGAAGACAGTCAATACCACAGAGTTAAATGCAATGACATATAAATGCTTTTTCATTTTGCAGTTTTTAAAAATAATTTCTTTTGTGCAAGCAGCCAGTATCTGCCTTACTAATTTCAGTGTCTTAAAAAGTATGGAGATACTGCAACTCTACTTGCTGTTTCTTCACATATGTTAACAACCATACCACCCATGTACTTTGAAGGATCTGTGATTAAGAGACTAACTCAATCCCCACACTAGTGATAAAGGAATTTGGTTTTGCCTCTAAATATGAAGAGAAGTGGGAGAAAAAGAACTGAATGAATAGAAACAGAGAAAAAGAAACAAATATTTCCCTTTATTTGGTTATATTTGATCACACATATCACCAATATTATATTAAAAACTTCACAAATACATAATGGCATACTTGAGTAAGCATTCATCAACTGATCTATATAAAACAGATAACGTGATAATATATAACCTTCTGGAAGACAATAGAAATAGAATTTGTTTCAAACATGCCACTTTGCGTCTTAGCTAGCAGCAATATGTAACTTATTTCAGCCTTACTCCTTAGCCAGCTGTATATTAGTGGGTTTTGCTCCAATTGGTATTCCATGTTTATGCAAAGTCCTAATTAAAATTTCACGCATTTCATTGTTGTAGGAGTCAAAATCAAAGACATTCCGAACAACATTTGCCAGTCCTTCTGTTGGAAATTTCTGCGCAGCAGAGAGAGAGAGAGAGAGAGAGAGAGAGAGAGAGAGAGAGAATAAAATCAGCCATACATAAATTGCTGCTTAGTATGCAATCTGTGCCCTCAATTACAGAGTGCAAGATCTAAAGCTTCACAAGTGTTCTGATACAGCAAATGAGTTCTAGGATGTATATTTCAAGATATTCTAGCACTGCAGTGAAAGAGAAAATCTGCATCAAAAGCATATACATTTTTCTAAACAGGAACTGGTGAAAGATCGTCCTACCTATTTTTGCATTTCATAGCCTTTATAAAAGCATAATTATTTATCCATCTCTAAGTATTAACTCAGCTAGTGAATTCAGCAGTATCAGAATTAATTATACAGTACCTGTAAATGCTTGACTATATTCACTACTTCTCTAGTTGAGTAAGGGTAATTAATAATTCCTTGGTCAGCTAAGCTTCGGAGGTCTCCAAAAGCAGCCACAAGTTTCTGCAGAACTTGCTCAGGAACCTCAGGCCCATATTGCCGAAGCATGGCAAGTTCTGAATGTGGTTTAGGATTGTCAACTGCATGGCAGCTAAAAATATCTCCTAAAATGAAAGGAACATATATGTAAAGATCCTAGAAGCACAGAATAATGGTGTTGGAAGAGGCCCAATCCAGTCCACCCACCTGCTCAGCACAGGAATACAAATTGGAGTATTTTCTGATTTCCTCTGGAATGCCTCCAGCAATGGAATGCTCACCACCTCCTGAGATAACTAATTCCATTATCACACTGTTCTAGCACTTAGGAAGTTGTTCCTGATATTCAACCAAAATAGTTATTCCTGTAACTTGACCCTGTTGTTATATGCCCTGCACTCTGGAAGGATGGAGAATAGATTCTGGGACTCCTTTGTGTGATTATCTATTGATTATTTGAAAAGTACTGTCATATATCCCCCGAGTTTTCCTTTCTCAGGGTTAAACAGGCCCAGTTCTTTCAGTCTTTCTAACCTTTTGATCATTCTTGTTTCCTTCCTCTGTTCCACTTTACCAGTGGACTTCCTAAACTGTAGTGTCCAAAAGTAGACACAGTACTCAAAATGAGGCCTAACCAGTGAAGAATACAGAGGAACTAGAAATTCTTGGGATTTTGGAGACTATATTTCTAATCAATGCAGCCTAAAACAGCATTTTTTTTTTTTTTTTTTTTTTTGCTGGGAGATTGTAAACAAAGTGCTTGTATATCAAAGCAAATTTCCCCATAAGAAATAATAGGAACTCAAATGATTTATTCTTAACACAGTATATACAACCCAGTCCCCAAATTTTCTCAAATCCAGGCTCTTGATATTTTGATGTTTTAATTAGCAGCCTCGCTCCTGCAGGAAATGGAAGGAGTTCCACATATAAGCTAGTTTCTCTCAAGAACCTTAACTGAGTTCTTCTCTTCCCAGGGTCACTCAAAGATTGCTCTCCAAACTTTTTGTTTGTTTGTTTGTTTGTTTGTTTAAAGACCCTGCCGACTTTCACACAGGAACTCTGGGCAGTTAACAAAGGCCAAACAAATAAGAGAAACAATTAAAACCAAAACCAGAACATAATGAAAAATAATAAAACACAGTTAACAACAGCAATACAAAAAAACCCACAGGAAAACCTGGCAAGAGACACAAAGGCAGAAAAAAGATCCAAGCAAAAAAAAACCAGAAAAACAGGGGAGCAACAACAGTAAGCAACTACCCATCACTGAATGCATCTTTGAACAGCCAGGTTTTCAAGGCTTTTTTTAAAAAAGATGGTAGGGACTCCGCTTGGCAAATCTCTGTTGGCAGTTTATTCTACAAAGCTGGACTGGCCACCAAGAAAGTCCAATTGCGAATGGAAGCCTTATGGGCTTCCCTGGGGGTGGCCACCTGTAACGAGAGTGCCAGTGATGCTCTGGTGGGCTGGGCCAGCTGTGACCTTTGGGATATCCGCTCTGCCAGATACTGAGGCCCCAAGCCATGGAGGGTTTAACAATTTGGGAGGCCATGGGTAACCAATGCAGTCGAGCCAGAATTGGGGTGATGCGGTCAAACCTGCCCACACCAAATACCGATCTGGGTGCCGCATTCTGTACCTGCTGCAATCGGTGAACATGGGTCAAGAGAAGCCCCATGTAGAGAATGTTGCAGTAATCTATCATTGAGATGATCAGCGCCTGCACAATAGTTCCCCATTGTGGGAATAGGGCGGTATACAAGACACAATAGTTCCCCATTGTGGGAATAGGGCGGTATACAAGAGCTAAAAATAAATAAATAAATAAATAAATAAATTCTCAGGGAGGGCTCATCAAGGTATGGACAAACCTGGCAATAAATTGATGCTGGTAAAAGGCCGACTTGGACACGACGGCCACCTGGGACGCCAGGGACAACACTGAGTCCAAGACCACACCCAGACTCCTAGCTCTTTCAACCAGCTGAAGAGTTGTACCATCCAGATTGGGAGGAGGGCCACTATACCTATGCAGACCCGCCCCGAAGAACAAAACCTCAGTCTTCTCGGGATTGAGCCCGAGCCTGTTGGCTTTGATATACGAGTGCTTTGGTTTACAAGCATGTTTCCCAAAGACATTATGCTAGTAAACCAAGGTATTACTGTGGAGATTTACAGCTCCAACCAGCCCTGTAAATTCAGCCTGGACCTTTATTTAGGTGCTTCCAAACATTTTACAATGGCAGCAAATATACAGGCCTAAATCCAACTGTCAGTCCCAAAGTAGAGGCTACTGATGCATATAATGGGTTCCATATAATCATCCCTTTCAACAAATTCAGTTGAAATATAAAGGCTTCAGCATGCATGGGAATTGTTTATCTACCCAAGAATGCTATATATATATGGGAGACTCAATATTTGGATACCAGGGAGGCATAACTCAGTGGCAGTATGTATGTTTAATATATAGAAAGTCCAAGAGTCACCCCCACCCTTCCCTTCAAAATGGTTTTGGGCATAAAAAATTATCTTTGAAGGACTAGGAAGACTGGCCACCACCACTTGTATTAATAGAGAAATTACCTGAAAGTTTAAGATATGCTCAAACACAAGACTTATTCTTTAAGTACATGGCACTCTCTTCATCAATTATATCAGGCCTGCCCAAAGGTTCAAAAGTAGCCCGCAAAGGGTTCAAAAGTAGCCTGCTAGCCATCAATAAAAAGGGGAGGGGATAAGTTCTCCACCCCTCCCTCCCCCATCCCAAGGGCCACCACTGCCCCAGCAAAGTTCTGTGTCTGCCAGCCCACTGTCTCAGCCGAGCAGGGCAGTTCAAGGGCCATGGCGCATTGAAATCTATTCCCTCCAGAACAGATTAATTGGTTTTCAGTGCATGCCTATGGAAAACCGCTGCTCTACTTACAAGTTTTTACTTATGAGCATGTGCTCGGAATGGATAAAATTCGTAAGTAGAGGTTTTAGTGTAGTAGCCCTCAGGCACTTTGGGCTGGAAAAAGTAGACCTTGGCCTGTTCAAAGTTGAACAACCCTGAATTATATTAATAAAAATAATTCATTATATTCTTTTCCTCAACTCCATACCTGTATAGAAGTATGTCTTGTTTTATCTTATCTTGCACATATTTACATAGAAGTATGTGTGCATACTTTACGTTGCCGATTGGAGATTCTTGTCATAGTAACAAATGATATGTAATGTTATGGCTGCTATATTCCTGTTACATAGAATTTTTTAATAACAGACCTAATGTCTTTAAGAGTAATGTCAATCAGAGTAGACATTACTGAAGTAGATCAACTCCCTATGTAAAGTTACTATTTGGGTTCTTTCAGTCCATCTCAAATCACCTTTTAAATATCAGAAAGCCTTTGTTTTTCCTTTTAAGATTCTGGGAAAGGGTTGTTGATGTTTTCATGGAAAAATATCTTAAACTGTTCCTTATTTCTCTCTTATACTCTCTATTCTTAACCCATTTTCTAAAGCCTAAAACTAATTAATGAATACATGAAAAAATAGTTGGTGGAATCGTGAAAAGATAAACACAAAATAAAATACTAAACAGTTTTTAACACAAATTGTAAAACAGCTTTCAGCTTTGAGCTTTCTTCCATCAGTGAGATTACTATATTATTTGACTTTTATTCTGCATGCTTAGGTCTGTAAAATAAAACTTTTTATCAAGTGCTCTGCTTACCTAGTGTCCCAAAGAAATCATTGCCCAAGAAAGGAAATCCAGGTCTATTTGCTAGAACAATCATGCGAAAATCTGGATGAATTATGACAACATTTTCTCTCCCATTCACACTACCAGCATCTAGAAAATAAAAGAGAATTCAAATTATTATTTTGTCCTACATAATTTACATATCCAAGCTATTTCACAGTTGAAATATAGTTAGCGGCTTTGCTGCCTAATGATTGTAAATCAAGTCTTAGAAGATATAAAGCCTTGAATAAGAACTTCAGCATTCCCAATCAGAGAATCATAGACTGGACAACCTACGTGCCTAATAAAGATGCATAGGAGGCTGTGCCTGACAAGTCATCAGACACATAGGTGCACTTCATAGTTAGGATGCACAGAAGCAACCTGTGGCCTAAGAGTATTTTATTTCACTCCACATATGAATGTTGAACTGTTCCACATATGAATGGAAGAGATATATCTTAAAACCAGAGGGCTTTACTGTCAGAATTGCTCCAATGCAGAATACTGTTTGTAGCCATCTTCACATCATTCATGGAGAACATACTGACATACTAATTCTGTTTCAGTGGGTTCCATGGCTTTTGCTTTCGTTGTTATATTCTGTTCTCCAGGAATTCAGCAGTTAAACTTGTTCTCTTTATTATTATTTTTCAATTGTACACTCAGAGGTCAAGAACGTACTATGTCAAGAACATTCTGATCCTAAGCTTTTATGCCAGATTTCTTACTATAAAATATAACTAAAAATGCCATTGTTGCTCATGTAGCTACAGCACAATGATCAACCAGTCCATAATAAGCATTTGTTTGCAAGAGTATCCATTTTAGCTTAACAGTTTGCTATACCTACAGTAATCAATCTGTAGTTACATGGGCTGAACAAGTGTTTTTTGCATGCATATCATTTTTCCTTATCATTAATGTTTTATATCCTTAATTTGAAGACCTCAGGCGTCTTTTTTGAAAGACTATCAAGAGATACAATGAAACTACAAATCAAGCAACCTAAAACCACCAACAAGGATTAACAATATTTAAAATCTTTACTTCCCATGGAAACACTATGTACAATTATTTGGTGCTGTTGCTGCTGTCTTATTTTAATGTGAATTAAAAATAGAAATTAGTGAATTTGTTATATTTAATGATTTGCTGGCCAGAATTCTATTAGTGATACCTGCAGATATAATTCAGTCAGTGCAAATCCAGCAAACAGCCTCAAGTTAAAAAGTTAGGATAGATGAGTTTATCTCATCTATCTAAAAGGTAGCAAATAGATGATCAAACTGTGCTACTCAGCACAACACAGTAAATCATTTTTTGCTGACTTCTTAAATTATGGCAATTAGCCCTGAGTAGCCAGACAATATGAAACATGACCTTTATTGCCAGCAAACTTATCCCTCTTTACCATGGGAAACAGATCTCCTGACCTTGTGAAATTACATTTTTTAGTTAAATAGACAGCCAATGGTCACTAAATTCATTCACAACATAGAATCCTCTGAAAGATTCGGAGCAGTGGCATTCTAGTCTCAGAACTAAAATGAATCTGAACCACATAATTTTGTCAGCAATAGTTTCCAGAAATTTTAATGAGGAAAACCTTCACAACATTTGAATTACTGTTTAGGAGTTCAAAAATTAATGAAAGTAGTTCTGCATTAAAAGCATTAATAAAATACAGCAGTGTATCTATGAAATGTCTGTAAGAAAATGGAGTGAAAAAGATGAACACATCAGTATTAGTACTATTTAACTCTTCTGTTCCCATGATTATGTTTAAAAAATTGATTTAAAAGCTGGTTATAGACATTATCATATAGTTCCTGGATGATATACGTCAAACTATTGATATCAGCAATAGCATTTTGAGACTTACAGTGGTGAAACTACAGCTGTGTAATGTAATTTTTTCTGATTAATAAACCCAACACCCTGGATAATAAAATTTCAGTTTATAATATCTGCTAAATTAAACAGCAATATATTGATTAATGCAGTAACTCCAGGTGCTGTAGTATCTTAGCCTCTGTGACTACTTACCAGCAACAAGGCGCCTTCCATCTGACAGAATCATTTCTCCACTTTCTACTAATGTTTTTAAAATGCAAGTAACATTTGTTGGTGCCTTGTCTGCCTCATCAATAACTAGAATATGACCCTTTTTGACGGCTTTCACCTGGAGAAAGAGAAATCATAATGATCTTTGTGCACATATAAGCTTATATGACTAAGATTAAGATGGCTTAATTTGCAGCATCTTTACTCTTCAAGCCATACAGAGAATGTGGATTGTTTTGGTACCAGCATCCACACTTGTCTGTGATTCTAATGTGCTTTGATCCCTGCCACAGCCCTCTTTCCTTTGATCCCACCCACTTGTTGTTGTTGTTCAGTCGTTCAGTCGTGTCCGACTCTTTGTGACCCCATGGACCAGAGCTCGCCAGGCCTTCCTATCTTCCACTGCCTCCCGGAGTTTGGTCAAATCCATATTGGTTGCATCAATGACACCGTCCAACCATATCATTCTCTGCTATCCTCTTTTTCTTTTGCCTTCAATCTTCCCCAACATCAGGGACTTTTCCAAGGAGTCCTCTCTCCTCATGAGGTGGCCAAAGTACTGGAGCCTCAGCTTCAAAATCTGTCCTTCCAGTGAACATTCGGGGTTGATTTCTTTCAGGGTGGATAGGTTTGATCTCCTTGCAGTCCAGGGAACTTTCAAGACTCTCCTCCAGCACCGCAGCTCAAAAGCATCAATTCTGCGGCGATCAGCCTTCTTTATAGTCCAGCTTTCACTTCCATACATCACTACCGGAAAAACCATAGCTTTGACTATCCTGACCTTAGTTGGCAAAGTGATGTCTCTGCTCTTTAGGATGCTATCTAAGTTTGCCATTGCTTTCCTCCCAAGAAGCAGGTGTCTTTTTATTTCGTTGCTGCAGTAGCCATCTGCAGTGATCAAGGAGTCCAAGAAAATAAACTCTGTCATTGCCTCCATTTCTTCACCTTCTATTTGCCAGGAGGTGATGGGACCAGTGGCCATGATCTTAGTTTTTTTGATGTTGAGCTTCAGAGCAGACCATTTTTTCCCACTCTCCTCTTTCACTCTCATTAAGAGGTTCTTTAATTCCTCCTCACTCTCTGCTATTAGAGTAGTATCATCTGCGTATCTGAGGTTGATATTTCTTCCGGCAATCTTAATTCTGGCTTGTGATTCATTCACACCTGCCTTTCTCATGATGTACTCTGCATATAAGTTAAATAGGCAAGGTGACAGTATACAGCCTTGTCGTACTCCTTTCCCAATTCTAAACCAGTCAGTTGTTCCATATCCAGTTCTGACGGTTGCTGCTTGTCCCACATATAGATTTCTTAGGAGACAGATAAGGTGGTCAGGCACTCCCATTCCTTTAAGAACTTGCCATAGTTTGTTGTGGTCCACACAGTCAAAGGCTTTGGCATAGTCGATGAATCAGAAGCAGATGAAGCAGAAGCAAAGGATCCCTGCCACAGCCCTCTTTCCTTTGATCCCACCCACTGCTGATCCCCAATTCTCTATTTATGGTTCATTGTAACACTGGTGGCCTGTCTAAAGTCAGTTTTCCTAGCAAAATGTAGTTCATCAGACTTGTTTCTCTTTCATATTGATTCTTATAAATGAATTTGTTTGTCCAGAGGTGATTTTATGCTAAACTAATATATCAGTGAAGTGAGAAGGTAGTTTAGTACTAAACTCAATACACTTGTTAAAATCATTTAAAATGTTTTTTTAATGAGGAGAACGACTGCAGAGGTGGTTGTTATGGCTGTTCAGAACATCACTCTCAGCTTAGTATGTCACCAGAATACTATCCACAGTCACCTCCCCCATCCTTTTGGAGACAGAAACAATACATTATACCAGAAAATACCATTCAAATAACTCTGGCTGGGGGTGAGGAGAGAAGCCTCCACTAACAAGGAAAAGAACCCAGCATTGGAACTAAAAAAGAGTGGGTTGATTCACATTGGCCTTTTTCTCATATGATCAGATATTTTAAAAATGGAATAAATATATTTATCTTCTCAGCAAATCTCGTACTCTTTAATGGTGTACCTGCAGCCTGAGATGTCATAGAAAGCTCACACTTCAGGCACCAGAAGCACTGTATTCAATTCACTGGAAAATGAAGGAGCACAGCTACTGTGGTGGAAGGAAAGGTTCAGCTTTAGGGATGGGCACAAAATGGAAAAACTGATCTGTCACAAAGTTGGGAGGCGGGGGGGGAGGCTGAACAGACCAGGTTTTTCCCCACTCCATGCTCCCTTCTGCCTTTCACCCCTCCACCACCTCTCAACTGGGGCTTTTTGACAGGTCGGGGTTTGGAGAGGGAGCACCCCTCCCCCCACACCCCAACCTGTCAAAAGGGTTAGAGTATGCCGATGAATAGTCTCAGAATGCAATATGTCAATCACCCTGATCTGACTTACTATTGGTCTCTCTATACTAATATTCTTTTATGCCCCCCCCCCTTTTTCTGAAAAGTCTGCCGGTTAAACAGGCAGTAAAATGACAGTCTTACTCTCTCCTCATGGCTGTTGAAATGGAGAGTCTTACTGTCACGCATACCATCCAGCTTTAGGGGATGGTGTAACAAGAATAGGGACATTCTTCAATAGAGACTGTTTAATGTGGAATATTTGTTCTCTATTTAAAGTTTAATAAACCTTTTTTTGACTTTAATGTAAATCATTATTTGCTCTGTGTATGTGTGTGTGTGTGGGGGGGGTAACTGAACCAAGCAATAGTAAGACCTCTAACAAAAAAGCCCCAGCTGGGAAGTGGGGGGAAGGGCGAAACGCAGTGAGGGGAAAAATGCTGCTCTGTTCAGCCTTTCGCTCTTCCCCCTGCCCCCAGATGGGACTTTTTGACAGGTTGGAGTGTGGAGGGGTGCCCCCTCTCCAAATCCCGGCCTGTCAAAAAGCCCCAGCTGGGAAGCAGGGGGACAGGTGAAATGCAGAAAGGAGCACCCCCCTCCGCTGCCCCTGTGCTGGGAGTATGGATGCAACTAGGGAGTTAATGCCATTGAGTCAACTCCCTGATTGCCTCCATGCTCCCAGCACACTTTGCCAATTAACTACACCCAGCCCTTTTAGAGCTTCACAACTAAGTCCCCTTAGCCCCAAATGTTTCCTGATTTTAGGGCTAACTTGTAACCTATTTTTGCAATTGTGTATTGTGATGGCCACGTGGCTCACTCCCCCCCCCTTTTGCTTTGAGGGAATTTTGTCGATACCAAGAAAGAGCCAGCATTCCCCTATGGACCTGGAATGAGGCACAAGGACTCTCAACACCAAAGGTCAAGACTGCATCCACTACGTAATATCACTTTAATTCAATCTGGTTCCAATTGGCAAAACTAGTGGACTTACAAATTTTTACCCCAATCCCAGAATGAAGCACATGTGTCTCCTGTGTCAACCCTTTCCTCCCCACCCCCATTCCTCTAGGCCAAAAGGGATCTGCATTTCCTGTAGTACCAAATGGAGCTGGGTGAGGGAGTGGAGCTGTGTATGGCCCATGTTTCTTTGTTTGAAGAATGGGGGTGTGAAACACAGTACTTAAGAAGCAGCTTTTACAACTGCCCTTCCTGCCTCTTCCAATACTTCTGCCCTGTCTGCAACACCATCTACAATAGCCATGGATTTTAAGAACATCTAAAAGTTACATCCTGGTAAAACACATTTTACCATGTCTGAATTTCTGGGACCTGCTTTGAAACAGTTATTTACACTTGAAAGCCTGCAGTGTTCCTTGTTTTTCATTTTCAATAGTAGCCTATAAAGGTATCATCTGTAACCTATTTTTGCAATTGTGTTTTGTGATGGCCACGCGGCTCAACCCCCTTTTTGCTTTGACAGAAAATCTCTTTGGGAAGGTACCCCTGCTACTTTGGCACCCAATGGTACGTAAATTTTGATAGCATATTTTAAAAACTAATTTTGAGTGCATATTTTTTTAAAAAATTGCACTCAAAAATTACTTACCGTGGGACACTAAAGTAGCAGGGGTACCTTCAGAAAGTGATTTTAGAGAACCCCCTGAAATTAGAAAATGTTTGGGGGTAAGGGGGCTTCAAATTGGAATCATATGGAAAGTGGCAGCAGTGCTATCGCTGGCCCAATCAGCTTCTGATTCCAATTAGAATGTTCCCCCAGGGGCCCCCCCTTTGGAGCTTCATAGCTCAGCTCCCTGACCCCCAAATCTTTCCAAATTTCATGGACTATCTGGGAAGAGCTTGAGGAAGCTCCCCTGGCATTTCCTCTAGAATGAATCATTTCATTCTGGGTGGAGGGGGCAAAGGTGTTTCATTTTATTTGTAACAAAACCCTGCTTCTCTGTTTCATTTCATTTCATTAGTTAACAAAACGACAAAACAGTGTGTAGTATTTTTGTATGGTGCCCATCCCTGTTCAGCTCTCCTCTCAGAGATAAGGACACACCGAAAATGGGTTTCTGCCTGTTACTAATAGCCCTGTTGCCATGGGTTGCATGATCCCATATTTTTATTCATAACTTCAAATTATTGTACAATATCAATATGGATAACATTAAACAGCAGTACTTTTGCAAGATTTACTCTGAGGTAAGAAATACACTTATTTGTTGAACGAGGAATATAGGAACTTCTTATTGACTACAGTCCGTTGAGAAAGAAGGAAAAAACAGGCTATACAGTGGACCCTTGTATAACAAACAGGTTGTATAACATAAAATTTGTACAACATAAAACATTCCGGAGATAGGGGAAATTTGCTTAACATAATCGCCTATGGGGAAAATCCATACAAGATAAAATGGGATCACTCCATTTTCAATGCATTCCTATGGGAATTTGTATAAAGGAAAATTTGTTTAACATAATTTCATTTGGAACAAATTAATTCCTTTATACAAGGTATCACTGTATTAAAATGTATAAATGTGCCTTAAGAAAACATTACTTACTAGTGGAGAATCTTCATATATAATAAGTCCATCTTTAACAGAAGGCTGAAGTGTAAGACTTTGTACTGTAGTGTCCCTAAGAGTGCAACACAAACGTAAGTTTTATTCAGACTAATTCAAAGCAAAGCAAATGTAAAAGCAAAGTTTGCTGCTGAAAGCACTCTTTGAGTAGTTTACAATTTAATTATGCAGGCTGTGGGAATTAATCCCGGGAAGCCCCGATCCGCGAGGCTTCGAGAATTTAGAACCCACAAAAGGTTTGGCCGGCAAGCCCAATGCGGGTTGGCAATAAAGAAATGAATAAAGACTCCAACACGTGTTTCTTGGTGCAATCATGGATTTCTTCTTCTTGATTCTTCTCCCTTGCCGCACCCAGGCAAGCACTTTTATTAAACATCCAGAACTACAAAGCATACGTCACACTGCAGCATTTTACAACCAATCAAATGTCTGTATTTTTGGTGCATGCCCATATAAGGGTATCCCTTTGTCTAAAGCTTAACGCTACTGAGCATGCTCAAGAATGTTTGTTACATAGCTAAGCTTCTACGCATGTGTGAGATTTAACCTGAGACTTGATCAGACCATACTGCTTTAACCAATCACGAGGCATGATACCACCTACAAGGCAACATAGTATCTGAGCATATCTAAAAGTGCCAGTGCGTATGTGTTAACCTTGCTCTGCTTGCTACGTGACTTGCTTGCTTGCTCTTATGGCTTTATCGCTGAGCATGCCGGTAAGGATTCTCCACAGCAGGCTATACGTTGCTCCCACAAGCTGGGTACAGTTGTACCTTGGCTTAAGAGTACCTTGGTTTATGAGTGTTTTGCAAAATGAGCAATTTCTTTTAAAAACAGCCTGTCTCACCAATTCCTCCTCCTCCTCCTCCTCCTCCTCCTCCTCCTCCTCCTCCTCCCTGCTGCTGGCGCCATCTTCGGATGGCTCCTGGATGTAACTGGAAGTGGCCTCTGGGCCTTGCCGCCGGTCCTGGCTGCTGCAGTTATTGGCTCCCATATAGCAAAGCAGATTTCCCCATGGGAAATACTGGAAAATGTCACCTCAGAATGAATCATGCAAGTTTCCATTATTTCTTATGGGAAAAATTGCTTTGATATTCGAGTATTTTGGTTCATGAGCATGCTTCTGGAACGGATTGTTAGTAAACCAACGTACCTCTGTACTCAATTAACCAACCTAGGAAGGATGGAAGGCTATGTGAAAATCAAGCCAGATACCTGGACTGAACCCAGGCCACGAGCAGTACAGCCAGCAGTTCTGGCTGAAATACTGCAGTTTAAAAACGACACCATGAGGCTCTTTATTCAACAAAGTTAACGCCATTCTTATATTGACCTGGGATGCTAGGTTTTTGATACCAAACCACAATATCCTATGAAGTACAGCAGGGATGCAGAACCTGTGGTTCTTCAAATATTTTGGAGGTCAATTTCTAGATGCCAGAACAATTAAAGGAATTGTCATCCAAAATACTGAGACGGACAAGCATTCCCAGTCTCTACTATATATCTAAATACTGTACCTGACTTGAAACAGTACTAAAGATTAGGAGGATATGTGTGTGTGTGTGTGTGTGTTGCATCATTACAGTCGTGACCGACCCTTCGTGACCCCATGTCCATGGAGTGGCTTGCCAATTCCTACTCCAGGCGCCTATAGCACCTGGTATTCCCTGGTGGTCTCCCATCCAAGTACTACCCAGGTCTGACCCTGCTTAGCTTCCGAAATCAGGTGAGATTGGATGTGCTTAGGGCATGGTATAGGCTATACTGTATTTTGCTGTGTATAAGACTATGTTTTTGTCTAAAATTGTTAGACTAAAATTGAAGGTGGTCTTATACATGGAAGTAATCAAAGGACAGGACCATGCAGTTGCGCAACTGAAATTTTGGGCTGGAAAAGTGGGGGGTGGTCTTATACATGGGGGCGTCTTATAGACCAAAATATGGTATGTACAATTACAAAGCTACAGTAGTGTGGGAAACTGCCACCTAAAGGCTTGGGTCACTGTGACCTCCTGTTTCAGTGAGAGAATGCGCTCCTAAGGTAGGCAGACTCTCGGCCATCAAGGAGGGGCTGCCTGCCCGCTCTTCTACCTTTCTGCTTAGTGACAGAGTATAAGGATCAAGGGGGCTCTTGACCAATCCTAGGTAATGATTATGTAACCACTACTTTGCTAGTAAACACATCGTGTAATCTTGTTAAGTCAATAAAGATGAGCCTCAAGGCATTGTCTGGAGGCTCTGCTGGTTTGGATAATTACACTCGACTCCCTTTGTTCTTCTCTCAGCAGGCAATCTGTTAATCTCTAGGCAGACAGCACGGCTTTCAGTTTCCAGAAAGCAACCTTTGCTCCAATGCTTTCCTACACAGTAGTGTGAGGAAAAGAATATATGTTAATTTTATTGTTACCTCTGGAAATTATGCCCGTGACTTTTTAAAAAAAATGATCACTATCTAATTTGAATAAGTACAAGATGTTAAAAACAATTCTCGAACAACTATGGAAAGTTCTGGCCCATTTCCAGATCGAGAATCCCCTTCCCTCGAAGAGGCTTTATGTATTTTTAAGAAATTATGACATATTTGCCCTGCTGTGCCTCTTGACAAATAGGTAATTCCTTTCAGTGAAGGTGAATTTCAAAATGTATGATAGGCCCCTTTCTCTGATGTTCACCCTACTTTGTACATAGTGGTAACTCAGCTTGAGAACTCTGTCTTGAGTACACTGAAATAGAGATTGATGCTCCATTCCTAACCAACCTATTGGCAAAGTTCCCATCAGTTTTTTTTACCACTACACAATTCAGTAAGAGTTGTAGATTCAGCCCATTATTCTTGAGGTGATACAGGCAAATGAAATCCAATCCCACATAATGTCTATAGCAAATAAGTGGACTATTAAAGCTACATCAGAACTGCCCTGGGGTATAGATATACTATATTTATTGCAGTTTGATTTAACTTTAACTGCTATGTCTCAATCTCATGAAATACTGGGATTTATAGTTTGCTAAGGTATGTAGAATTCTCTATCAGACAGCTCATGTGCACTCCCTTAGAGTGTAATGGAAAATTCTGAGATCCCCATCAAACTATATATCCCAGCATTCCACAGGGATGGAGCCATACCAACTAAAGTGGAATCAAACTGGCATAATTGTGCTGTCTAGATATACTCCTAAAGTTCAGTTACACTAGAGTTAGACTACAAGAGGAGAAAGAAGCCCAGACTGCCTGTATTTTGTCACAGTGATTTCTAGGGAGGAAAAAGTGTTGCCTGCACAAAGCACAGTATATGCAAAAGTATATTCCAAGAAGTTACTTAGCAACATGCAGTATCTTCCCTTCCTATTAATTGCTGCTTGCCTTTGACATTACAAACACATGCATACCACAAAAACTGCCATTATGAAGGCTAGCAAGTCCCTAGCTTGCTAAATATAGATGAATTGGGAGTTACGTTATGAGTCTGGAAAATCTAGTGTAACTGTTAGCAAGAACCCATTAATGAAGTCATAAAACAGTTGTGTAATATTTCTCACCTATGCAGTTGTAAATATTCTCTTGGTCTATTTAACAGATGAAGAAATCTGTCAACCACTTTGTTTTTCCCCACACCCTGAAAAACAAAGACAGCTGTTTACTTTTAACATAATACACTTTTCTTTACAATTGCCCCTTCCTGTCCAAGAACCAACACACACACACACACACACACACACACACACACACACACACACACACACACACACACACACACAAAGATGTGTGTTGCTATAAGTCAATTCTTACTTGACGGCACATAACTTGATGGGAACAGTGATATATGCCCAATATGTGAGTACAGAGGACCAACACAATTTTACTTGCCCAAGTCTTTGATGCACACACGAGTCACAGAATTGGTTATGTCTTCAGTGGGAAGCACCAGTTTCACTTAACATGGTTGTTACCCAACTCAGTCTGTCACGGAAGTTTCTAACCTTTCTTGTTTATGATTTTTTGATAAATACATTAAAAATGATACATGATGGAAACATTTTCATTTTAGCATGCTAGTATTTATCTGAAATCCCTCACAACAGTATGTATGCCTGCTTTTTACTAATTATAAGGAAATGCAAGGAAATGTCAACCAGGGGCTTCAAAAGATGATGATGTAATCACTATGTAGATAATATTAAATTGTTCAACAAACCTCTAGTTTCTGAATGTGGGATATTGTGCTTCTGTACTCACAATTCAGAAAGCCATGAAATGGCCCAATATTGCTGCAAAATACTGTGCCTGCATTGTCAGCAGGAAAAAGTATTCCCAAGATTTACATGGCTGATGACACCAATATTCACAGAATGCCCTCTTCTGCTCACTACCAATCATACTTGTTGAATAATAGCCCTGACTATTGCTTTGTGTTTGGGTGAGAAGTGGTGAACTGATAAAAAAAGAATCAACTTCTGGGATTTTTCCCTTGCATGATGTCACCTGTGAATGGGAGTGGTGCTGGGCAACTCAGGACTCCATGAGTCCCCATACTATTTCACATATACAGTACAGTACATGTAAAAACTGGAAGAGGATGTCCAGAATTTTGTGGTCTGACACCAACATTGTACTTATGATGCCCAACTCCATCTGCTTCCTGGGAGATCTTGAAAAGATCTCTGAAATTACAGTAGCACCCCCGTATCCGCTGATTCAGTTATCTGCAGATAGTGATCAACCAGGGGGGCAAGGATGGGGGGGAATGACACTTACTCCCTGGAGAGGCCCTCGTCCTCGCTGCCACCGTGGGCCATCCGGGTGCTCTCTGGGGGGGACGTCGGTGGTGGTGGTGGGGTGCCCGTGCCTCGCTGCTTGCCTGGAGCGTCAAGGTGGCGTCGGGGAGAGGGCATCCTCGCCGCGCCGCGCCGCCCACCGGGAACACCCGGCCACGGCAGAAGCGCCTGCACTTCCTGCAGGCATCTGCAGGTCCACATAGGTGCCTCTTCCGCTGCTGCCTGGATGCCCCCGGTGAGCAGTGAAACGCGGCCAGTGCCCCCGATGCCCACAACGCCCTGGGCGAGCAGCACAGCGTGGCACGGACGCCCCGATGTTCCCCCCGGAGAGCAGCTGGACGGCCCGCGGTGGCAGCGAGGAGGAGAGCCTCTCCAGGGAGTAAGTTTTATTTTCCTAAATTTAAAACTTGGGGTGGGCGAGGGTTGCGGGCCTGGGAAGGAGGCCACCCTGAATAAGAGCGTTTTGGTATCCGCGGGGAGTCCCGGAACCGATCCCCCGTGGATACGTGGGTCCTACTGTATGTGGATTCATGAAGATTGGTAAGTTGGACCCCTGTTTTTGCACCACTACAAAACCATGTGCTTGAGCATCCATGATTTCTGAATTGTAGCCTGTGGGTACAGATGGGCCCTATGTTTGGTGAGTGGTTTGAGGATGATCTTGTAGGAAATCATGTGTGTCTATGAGAATCTGTACTCCAGATTCAAATTTTGTACCACTTCAAAGCCATGTGCTTGGGGTTCCATGATTGCTGTGAAGTCATTTGTGGATCTAGGGTCTGAAATAGGATCTATGATCTGACACTAGTATACAGAGGATAACATCTAAAACACATATGAAATCCTTTGGATTTGTACACGAATGGGTGAACTGGGTAAACTTACTCATGAATAACCCAGCTAAATGTGCCTTGAGATTATTAAAAGCCACAAAACATAAGAACATAAGAACATAAGAAAAGCCATGCTAGATCAGGCCAAAGGCCCATCTAGTCCAGCTTCCTGTATCTCACAGTGGCCCCACCAAATGCATATGGGAGTGCACGAGACTAAATATCTGTCTCCTGATACTACTCCCCTGCATCTGGCCCTTGAAGTACCCTGGGTTTAAATCTCCATCAAGGAACACACTATATTTTCACATCTTAAATGATTGAGCTGCTGACTATTATCTATTTTTAAAAATATCTTTTAAAAGCAGAAGCTAAGAATTGACGGCCAGGAAGGAGTTAAATGCTTTTTTCACAATGAACTCCATGGCAGAGTTTAAAAAGGACTTATATAGGCTCTGTGGGCTGCCTGGAGGGACATTCTGATTGCCCAGAATGCTGTGCTATGCAAATAGCTCCTTTGCACATAAGTTATTTAAAAAGGAGCAATCTCAGCAGTTTTAGGGATTAAAATTAATCCAGTAATTGAGTGGTCTGAATGGATGATATAATTACTCAAATTGAAGTGCAAGAAGAAAAGCCAGTTAAAGCAAAAGATTCCCGCGAATATGCAAATTTTCTTTTATCTATGTTTTCTACATCTTTATTAGGAGCTAGAGAAAAAGGTTTTCAAGTTCTTAACAGAGATACAACTGTGTTTTTGTTTTTGTTTTTTAAAAAAATCACAATTCAAAACCCCTTTGGGCAATTGTCCTTAAATGCACTTTCTGCTCTAGCTCTGTGGCAAATTGGTTGTTGTTCTGATCTTCTGTTTCATAGTTATAACTGTTTGTTTACACCCTCTCCCCTTTTGGATTTTGCTAGCAGAATGCTCTTTACGCTAAACAAGCTAATTATATTCAACACCCTTCTTTTTTACGAGTGCTGCTAGGTCTCTTTTAGACTACATTATTTTTAATTTGGTTCAGTACTTTACTTGTGGTACCTAGTATTAGTCTTATTATACTAAATAGCACAGTGATATTTGCTGTATTGAGTAATTTCAATTGTTTTTGTTTGATTTGTTCATTGCAAACAACTGAATAGTCTGTACATTTTGACAATTGGTCTGATATGCAACAGGTTGAATAATTTTGATTACAACTGTATGACAATAAAAACAATATCTATAAATTCTAAAATATACAGTATGTTTTCTTATATGAAATAAAAGCCAATCATTCTTCAATTCTAACAAATATGTAACCCAGTGCTAATCATTCTGTTGGTAGGGAATTAGTAAATCAGATAAAAAAATACATATGATCTGACACCTAGGGCTATGAGGAACAGCAGCTATAGAGCTGAAGGGCATTAAGAGGCTGATTGTCGGAGTCCGGTTCTGGTTTCGCCGCAGTGAGAAGCCTCAATAAGCTCTCCGGCTTATCAGGTGGAATTCCTCCAGATAAGCAGAACCCGAAAGGGTAAGTCCCCCCTGTAGGGAGGGTGAAGAGAGGCAGTACGTGGGGGCTGAGAAAAATTGTGGCGGCAAACTTCGCAGCTTCAGAAATTGCCTATTCTCCTGTTTGGGGGAAAGTCCGTCTGCCATCTGTCATGGCGGTGGTTCAAACTGTGTGCTCCGGACAATGTAAATAATAACTGTATATTTGGAAACTCTCCTGTTTAAATTTTTTCCGGAGTCCAATTCAGAACCAGATGAGGGTCCTGACTTTAATCTGGATCAGATCGTTGAACCTGATATACAAGTAACAAGAAATATTCAGAGGGAAGGCTTGGAGAATGCAGAATCTAACACTGTTTGGGAGATTAAGCTCTCTCCAGAGGAAAAGATGTCTCAGCTTTGGCTCTGATCTGGAACAGAGCATTTACTCTAGTCTGCAAGCTCGTGGACTGCCTGCTTCGGAATCAGAGGAGAGTCTTAATTTTGATCTTCTTAGAAGCACAGGATTCGAACAGAGCATTTTCCCCTATCTACAAATCTCAACAAATATGGAGGGGGAATGCCTGGAGAACGCAGCACTGGAAGTTTCTGTATTAAGGGATGGACTGGATTTCTGTCTTAATGAATCAATCACATAAAAAGCTATTAATGGATTACAATGAACTATAACAATATGGAAAATGGATAACAGAAACCTGTAAGCCAACCCAAAACAAAGCTTTGTTCCAATTAGACACAATCATGTGATAGAAAGCTGCTAAAATTATTTACCTACTGGTTAATATATCTATTATATAGTAGCTCAATTAAATAAAGTAGATTAGCTATTTGAAAATTATCATTAGGATTGAATGTTCTGTTAAGATTTGATGGTCATGTTCAACGTTGTTCAATGCTGAAAATAATTGTAAAATGTGAAAACAGTCTTCAATATCATTTATTTACTAATATAACTAGAAACTATCTTAAGAGGTCAGTCAATGAACTGTGAAGACCAGTTAAGACCATGATCAACTATTGTCAGCTACATAGACCAGTTTAACATCTTTGTCTATGGAACACCTAATTAATGGAATACTTGAATATGAAAAATGGAATATGGAAATCAGCTTGAGATGTCAATTTCTTAGATTTTTAAATGTTAGCCAGGCAAAGAGAGAGATTTTTCTTTTTAATACAACAAGAAACAGAGAGACCAAGATGTAATGCTTGTTTTTTCTCTTTTAGTAACCCATTAAGTATTAATCTTAGACAGCTAAGGTTTTGAAAACTTGGTAAATTTTATGGGAACAGAGAAAATATAACAAGTTGATGATATCGTGTATCGAGGATTGTAGATTAGACAGACTAACTTTCTATTTTACTACCTTAGTTTTTGGTATTAGACAAAAATAGACATAAGCCTATACCCATTATATATCGAATTAGTCAAATATAATCTAAGATGCCTTATTAAATGAAGAATTAAGTTTTTTTAAGGACTGGGTATATTCCTAAACTAAAATTAGTTAATACAATACTATAATCTACTATATGTATCTTGTGTACTAGATGAAGACAGAGACAAACTAAGATGAACACAATATTGATGGAAAAATATTAGAATATTAATGGTAAAATATTTAGCAAGTACGGAAACATGAAAATGTCTTGTTTAAGATGAAAAGAGAATGAGCTAGGCCAATCTATTGGGAAAACCTTTGATATATGTAATATGGCAGGAGATAAGCAATGTATCTGTTTTTATTTTCTTTTAAAAATAAAAATACATTAAAAAAGAGGCTGATTGTCCTGTGTCAGCAACCCAAATAAAAAGGCTAGTGCCTTGATCTTTAACATGTGTCTTCAGAATTCACACATACAAGCACAGTGAGATCTCTTGCTATACAAATATGCTTAAAGTTGCACAACCAACATAAATGCACATGTGTATTTCTAGATGACAGATGGCTACATCCAACATCATTTTCTAATCTGTACTAATTCCTTGTCCACTGCACTGAGAAATGAGCCCTTAGGCAACTCTAGGCAAAACCATAACCTCAAACAAAATGCAGTCAGCAGGACTAATAGGCTAAATTAATGCAAAACAGAACATGCTATCACAGAAATCATTGTATTTTTTTTCTTTCTCCCTTGAGAAAACAGAACGCAAGCAGGCTGACATAATTAGATTAGACCATATGTAAAACTTGTGTGAATTTGGATCTAGGCACAATTTGTTTTCAATGATTTCCCAAGTATAAAAACACTTCAAGATGGTTTCTGCACTAGAAGATGTTGCCAGTTCCTTTTCATCACAGAATCATAATGTATAGCATGGCAGAGCTGCTTTCCATGATTTCTTCTAGAGCAGCTTTATTAAATAAATAATAAATTAAAACAGAAAAAAAGATTATTCACACCTTCAGGCATCCTGCATAGTGTTATTTTTACATCGCAGAACCAAAAATCTACATATCCAGTCCAGGAAACATAGGAGAGCTGCAATTAGACATGCCCCACCCTCATCGTAACACTATGTATTCCTTGCAGAAAATAGAAAAAACATGTCTATTTCCACAGCATATGAATCACAGTTATCACATTGCTACTTTCTTGGCCACTTCTGCTATTGAGGTATTCATACAAGGTAGTGTGCTACTGTCCTTACCCATGCTTGGCCCATATATGGAGATAAGCAGTTTATTTTTCTCTACTTCTGTTTCCAAAATACTTTTTTATGACTAACATTAATATTCACAATAACATGGTATCATTGGATGCATGTTTATATTAAATACTAAATCAAGATTATTAAAATGAAAACAAAAAAAGATGAAACAAAACTTTGTTCAAATACATCTATAACAGTAGAAACTCTGGTTGTGCAAACAAATCAACTTACCCAAGCCACATGTTGCAGGAGATTCAGATTAAAATAAGGAAGTGAATAAAAAAATGCTTACTCTAGCATAAAGGCTTGAGCACCATTACCTGATTCCCAACTAGGAGAAGATGCTCTCCAAGCAAGAAGTCTTTTAGCATATCTTCCATCACCATCATGTGCTATTTAGTAGAAGATAAAAAGAAAAGAGGCTAATAATTATAAATACACGCTGGAATATTTACTTTACAGCTCCCAGCAAACATACAGACATCTCCATTGTCTCACTTGATCCACAATTAACTATACTCATTCATATCAGTAATATTTTTTATTATTGACACTGCTACCTATATTGAAAAGAAAGGAAAATGTTCAATGGTGAAGTTTATGTTGAAGTGCCAATGAAATATGGTGTGCACAAACTGAATGTACTACAACAACCACCTTTATTTATGGTCACAGACCCAACAAAACTAAATGAGTGTACTAGAATCAGAATTTATTGCAGCAGCAGAAGTTTGCAAAGAACTGATTTAGCTAATGAAATGGATGAGAGACTTTGGAATGGGAGAAGAATTGCTCATTGAGCTGAAAGAGAACAATCAAAGTGGCACCAAACTGGTGCAAAAGGAAAATATTAACTGGCCTCAGTTCTGGGCCCAGTGCTGTTCAACATTTTATCAATGACCCAGATCTGGAGGTGCAGGGAATGCTAATAATATATGCAGTTGACACAAAAATGGGTGGAATAATTAATACCGTGGAAGACAGAAACAAAATTTGGGCCTTTGTGGTCACATTATCTGTCCTTATCAGCATCAATTGTTCCTGAAATGTGAGGCTGCAAGGATTCCATCACTCTCCTCACTGCTCTCAACTCCAGCCAGTTTAGGCTGTGGGAGGCCTCTTCTACTGGACTACATGCCCTGAATAGGAGTCAAAAAGATCAGCACACCCCACCTTCAGAGACACCAATTGTGAGTTGTAACCTGGTGGTAGTCAGGAATGATTTGCCCTTGTTTATTCCTTTCCTCATCCATTAGTGGCGTATTTGGCTCCAAACAAGGACGGGCATGTGCTTCTGCTGTGCTGTGTCCTTCTGATGGGGTAGCAGTGACCACTGAAGAGGTCTGCAATGAAACCTTGTTCAGGGTACGCAGTCTACTGTGGAGATCATCATGCGTAAGAGTTGGGACAGTGTCATGATATCTGCAGTAGGGCTTTGTATTACAGTACTGTACTTGTAAAACAGTGGTTTGTATCTTTTCCATCCTGTCTCCAAGATGGAAAACGTTACCTTGGTCAGTGCCTAGTAGCACTCCCAGGTGTTTTATGGTCCGATATGAGAATAGGTGACTCTTCCCAAGACTGTCCAGAAAGCCATGTGTCTGCAACATGTGCGTGGTGAGCTGCACCTCCTTGTGTCCCTCCCTTTCTGACTGTGACTGAATTAAAATGTCATCCAGATAGGGAAAAAAACATTTCTGGGTCCTCTGCCTCTAGAACTGTAAGAATGATCATGAAGGCCCCTGGAGAGGAGGCAAGGCCAAAGGAGGCAAACTGCAGGTCCTGATGGGGATCTGGCTTAATACTGAAGTATGCTTCAGTGAGATCCAGGGGAAGCCACGAAATCTCGCTGCTAAAGAGCTTCCAGGATGTGGCAAAGAATCTACATCTTAAATCTGCATTTCCTGACATACTTGTTCACCTTTTAAAAGTTCAGGATGGCCCTGAACCACCCAGCAACTCTTGGCCACTCTGAACAATATGGAGTAGCACCCTAAGAATTTTTGAGCAGGTGGCACTAATTCTACAGTCCCCATCAGTAGTACGGTAGATGTAAAATGGCCTGGAGCATTTGGTAGTGTTTTTTCATGTTCCTTAACTTTGCAGACTGTATGAGAAATCCTGGGGAACTGTTTGCGAATTATATCTGGTAACCCTTCTCTCCCCCCCCCACAACTGTATGCATCAACCACTGCTCTCTGCAGTTGGTCTCCTATGAATCTATGAAGGGCTGTAGTTTTCTCCTGACTTGTGTGGTCCTGGCATCAGGCAGAGGACTGTTTACGCTAGCACTTTTGCTGTCCAGTCTGCATTCTGAAAGTGTTGAAGTTTTGCTGAATGAAAGGTAGGCCTGTGAGAAGCAAAGGCAAAAAGTGAAATTGGTTCAGCCAGGGTTGGTCCCTCCCTCTTCAGGGAGTCTTACTTCCACCTGATTGGATGATCCGTTTTTGCCTTCAGAAGCAAGTAGGAGGGACAACCTATATCTGGAGAACTTCCTCATCCACTACAGGAAAACTTGGTGAAGAAAAGCTAAAGCAGTGGTTCTCAGCCTGTGGGTCCCCAGATGTTGCTGGACTGCAACTCCCAGAAATCCTGGTCAGCTGAGCTAGTGATACAAGACTTCTGGGAGTTGTGGTCCAGGAACATCTGGGGGACACACAGGTTAAGAACCACTGAGCTAAATAAACTCAACAAAAGAGAAAGGGGCAAGAGCCTCCTGATCTTGCAGAAAACTGGGAAGAGGTTGGAACGCTCCCTCAGCTATATAAAACAAAGTTTTAAAATGATTTATCATGCACTTCCTTGTGCTCTCTATCTCCACTCAAACTTCTTTCATGCTTTTAAGTTCTTTATATCAAATATATAAATCTGTCAACTTTATTTTATTTTTATAGGGCTACACAATACAATCAGTGTCTAAAGATATAACATCATGCTATCTCCTTTCATTTTCCCCTTCCAAATTACATTTTCTTTTGAAAAACAACAACAGAAGATTATGCCAATCTTGACAAGCAAAAATAGGTCATGTTAAGTAGGCCAGAGAGTACACAAAGGAACATAAATTGCTAACTAGCAGCCTTTTCCTTTTAACGCTATATTTCACATCATCAGCTTCAGACGTCAATGTACTGTATAACCTGAGGTTGGGATAAATGAAGAGACATTCCCAAAGCTGAACTAAGTTTCTAAATCCCTCTGGAGTAAAAACAAATTGCTTTCTAACACTGTGATAAACAAACATGTCATTGCGGATTCTTAAAGGATTAGCCAACTGGATTTGAAAAAGAAAAAAAAAAGCTAATAAAGGGGCAGTGCTGGTGAACCTATGGAATGGGTGCCAAATGTGGCACTCTGAGCTCACAGCCACCTGTATTTGGGTTAAATTGTTGCATTGGCACTTTGTGAAAAATTATTGGGGTTTGAATCACAGTTTTGGTACTCGGTCTCTAAAAGCTTTGCCATTACGGGAATAGGGTCTGCCAGAGAAGGCTCACTATCAGTACTAGCAGTGAGAGAAAATGCTGGTGAAGATATTCTGTTTCTAAATCTTCTGAAACATTCACACTGAAACACTGTCATTCCAATTTTAATTAAGCACTTTCTTCTTCTTCAAGAAAGCAGACATTTTAGTCTGCTGCAGCAAAACCAGCAAAGAGTTTGTAGTATCTTTAAGACTAATAAATTTGATCTGTCATAATATTTTGCACACATAGGCCACTTCTTCAGACGCATGGGCCAAAATATTAAAGCCACCAGTTTATATGCACAGTAGTTATGTTTATGGGAGTGAGGCAGAATTAAATAAGATTTAGAGAACATCAATTATATCATTCACATTTTCAAAGATCTGATGAAGTTAAAACATGTTTTATAACGACTAGTGTATTGATTTTGAAACTCTGTCATGTCTAGCATTGTAGTCTTATTATTAGATTCCTTTCTATCTCTCTTAAATAAATACAGGTAACCTTTACATGTTTTTAAGAAATATGGTAAGTAGATGATGAGATGTTCTGAACTGTATGTGAAGTTAAAAAACTTTTAATAAAAAGAGAAGAAAATGGATTCACATAACGTGTCTACTGTTTAAACGCTTTGTATATAAGAAATATAAGAATACAAGGAATTTATATATCAATAAGTGTTATTCAGTTTTATCAGAAGGATTTTTTTTTATTGTATATAGAGTAATGATTTTTCTAACAAGCCCCTGAGACAAAGGAGTCCTTTTCTGACCTTTCTGAAACTGAGGTATTTAAAGTGAGACACTGTGAGTGTATCACTTTAGAAACCTTAAAGAGTAACTGATTTTTATAACTAATCCCCCTGTTGCCATGATGTTGACATCCACAGCCCTTTGAAAATTCATGGCTAGTTTTAAGAATGTAGTAGCCATTTGTCATATTTCATTTCTATCTCACCCCTATAGCCATACCCAGATCGTAAAAAAACCTGCATCTGGAACGTTGTGTCCTATGAGTCTGAAGAAGTGGGTTAGGTGCGTGAAAACATATGTGAAATAAAATGTGTTAGTCTTAAAGACTCCTTGTTGTGTTCACTTAAGGAAAGTTTATTATGAAATTCTATCACTGTCTATCAAAACCAATACTTACTTGGGTATTTTCATAGAAGAGAACATCGGGTACTTTCATTCTCTCATATGGGTTATGAATTGGGATAGTGACACTTCCAATCCGTAGGATTCCTGAATTTATTTCACCTGAATATTTCACAGACATTAAGGATTATTCGCTGGTGTACAAAGGGATATAAGATGCAATGAAAATATTGGGTATAGTAAGGACATTGCTGATAGGTGTAGGCAGTACAACATATGGCAAGGCTGATCATTATGAACACTTGAGCTATTAAGCGTAATATAGAAGCCAAATTGGCAAATGACCTCTTTTTGCTTTATGTTAGCATTAGCTCAGTGTTAACTAAATCAAACTTGACTGTTACTGTTTCTATTTAAATCTGTTTCAATCAAACTTGACTGTTACTGTTTCTAGTTAAGCAATTTCCAATTAAGCTACAGAAAGTATTGTTTGTAATAAATCACAAGATAGTAGACATGGGCACGACCAGAAAAAAATGACGTTTCGAGTTTTCGTTTGGCGAAACGGGTCCATTTTGGGTCATTTCCGTTTGTCACAAAATTTTTCAAAAATTTGTCGTTTCCGTTTGTCGTTTGTCGTTTCCACCGCGATTTAGCGCGATCTGACTTCCCAGAGCATAGGGGCGTCCCGCAATCAGGGCCAGCGCTAGGTGTTTTTGCGCCCTAGGCAGCGGGCGGGCGGCAGCGCGGGCGGGCGGGCGAGTGGGCAGTTAGGATATCACTTAGGATAGAGGTTCTGTTCTTGGCTTGCACCCCAAATGTGTGTGTGTGCAAGCAAATTGAAGTTGGGAAAATAGAAAATAAATGGTAGTATAATATATATATTTAAAATAAATCCACACCTCCCACTCCCAGTTGAACCTCCCCCTTTATCCAATATCAGAAAAAAAAATCCTCACAAACTGCCAGAGAAGAAATAAAGAATAAACTGCTATTCCCTTCAGCAGACAAAGCTGCAGGGAATCAAATAAATTATTTTCTAAATTCAATTCCCTCCCTGCCTGCCTAACTTAAATCCTAAAGCCTCCAGCCTCCCTCCTCAATCTCGATCGGATGACACCAGCACCAGCAGCCAGCCCCCCTCCCTCAACCACATCCATACACCCGACTGAGATTTCTGGAAGGTGCCTCGGCTTTTTATGCCCTCCGAGACATCCAGAAGTGTCAGTCAAAAATCTGGAGATGCCATTAGTGGAATGGTTCAAACAATTTGCATGGTCTCATCCCATGCCCAGCCCAAATGGGCAGGTCTAAAAAAATAAAAAATAAAAAAATAAAAATAAAATCAATACGATGTTTTATTGCTATTAAAAAACCCACTGTTGCTACTATTAAAATTCAGGCATTTAAAATAAATAAATTTCACATGTTTCTGTGGTGATTTGGTGTGTGTTTTGACCACAATTTCAAAAGAAAAATTGTGGTCGCCATTTTGGATCCCCCCTACCGCATAGCATGGCGAGACGACGAGGATGACCCCCCCAAGCCTGATGCAAGGAGCCCAGGACAGGAGAAGAGGGGGGGAAAGGCCGGGGACCCCCCAGAAACCACCCCTCTGGTAGGTGGCAAAGCCTCAGGCAGGCATATTTTTGCCTGCTTTTTTGGCCGGGAGTCGGGGTTTTTAAAAAAACTTTAAAAAACTTTTTCTGTGCTTCGCATTGCGCGATCGCCGCGATGCCACAAACAGAAACGAAAAACCCAACCAAATTTTTCTTTTTCGGTTCGAGTTCGAGTTCTGACGGCTTAATTATCGTTACCGTTTCCGTTACATAACGGAAACGACAATTTCGCCGAGTCGTGCCCATGTCTACAAGATAGCATGCAGAGGGCAAAATGTCCTTGTCTTAATATGCAAATCATACAACTTTGGAAGCAAACTACCTCAAGCTAAGATATCACCACAGACATCATCACTTTCAAAGTCATACAACAACTCAGTATGCAACAGATCATGTCTATGATTTCTTGTTATCTGTCAGAGTGGCTCCTGTTGCAAACTACTGCCTGTTGTACCCAATTGTCTCAGTCAGGGCATCTGAGGGTGCCATCACTGAAGGAGGCTCATAAATTGCAAATGAGGAACTGGGCTTTCTCAGTGGTGGCCCCTCAACTTTGGAACAAACTCCTGCCTGAGATTTGTTTGGCCCCCATGCTGTCCGTTTTGAAAAAACATCTTAAGACATGGCTATACAGAAAGGCTTTCCCTGGCTATTAGTTTATTCTGTTATGACACGTTGCTCATTCACCTCTCTGTTGTCCTCTTGTCCTTCATTGATTTGTTTTGATTTAATTATGTTTACTGTGTTTATTATATTGTATTATTTATACATATATATTGTATATTATTTTGCATTTTTATTTGTTAATTTTGTAATCCGCCCAGAGTGGCCTCTGTTGCTAGATGGCATGGTACAGAAATCTAATAAATAAATAAACAAAAGGCAATTTGACTGCAAATGTTATGTATTTTTGTTCAAGGATTCAGGCCAGAATTTAAATTTACCTGATGCCGCAAAGAAGTTGTACTGTAGTAAGCATGCCAATAGATAGTGATTTAAAAAAATACTGTGCTAGAAATGAATTCCTACTGAATTTCATATCAATAACTTCTAAACAAATATATCAAAGAAACTAACCAATCTTTAGGCTCAGAGCCACAAATGCTGACAGCTAGACAAAATGGCAGAACTATTTTTTTCTTTAACACTAGTTATTAGCACAACACATATCTCCAGCGCAAAATAGGGGCTTTGTCCCTCAGGATGAGCCAATTATACATCTGTTAAGCATGGAAAACGGTACACACCAGAACGTCAGTGTGTGGAAGCATATCAGACAAATCTACAACCCCCTGTAAAACAAACAAAAAGCCAACAAAAACAAGACAAAAAAAGAAGAGAAATGCATTTTGGCTCATTATTTAATCTGTTTCTATGACCTGGGTAATTCTTTGAGGCAAGTAAAGGACCCCCAAAACAACAACAACAACCAACAACAACAACAACAACAACAACAACAACAACAACTTGGCCCTCAACAAATCCCACTACCATATTACTTTACACAGATGATGCTGTTGTTCTGTCTTTAATCCAAGAGGTGCCTGGAAGCATTGGCAACCTATTGTGACAACAATTCTCTGTTCATCAATGCCCCCAAATTTAAGATTTTAGTATTTTCTAAGGCCTGGAAAATATTTCACAGGACCCTACAGAATAACACTCTATAACAGGTCAAAGAGTTCAAGTACCTGGGGATAAATTTTAAGTATAACAGTGTAAGTACCAGTGGCTTGGTTCTTTTATAAAAATGGCAGATAACCTGTCTCCTCAGCTATCAGTGTCTTTAAGGGAAAAACAAAGACCCAATTTCTATATGGTATCCCCATCTCTATTAGTGCATAGAATTCTGAAGCTGAGAACATATGATCCACTTTTTGCACATATTCTAGGTGTCCTAAACTGTGCACACTACAGAGCCTTGAGCCTGGAAATCAGTGTTGGTCAATTGGAAACCAATGCATGGGTTCAGACCCTAAAATACTGGTTGAGACTAAATTTCTCAGCAGAACATCTTAGCTATGTCTATTTTATGTTAACTGATTTTCATCATAACCAGCAGCTATCCCAAATCCAACACAAAATTAGATCTATAGGCATGCCCCTCGAATATGTTCTAATGCTCAGGCACTAACAAACCCTGGCCTAAGAGCTCTCACTCAGAGGCTGTGTGACACTGAAAAAAACAGAGCTTTTCTTCCAGGCACATAGAACTTGCTTCCCTCTGTTAAGTGGTGTCCTCCCATTATATGGGTCCCATGCTGACTATCTAACCTCACCCCGGTTGCTGCAGACCTGTAGAGTATTTATGTTGGCTAGATTTAAATGTGCTTCTCCCAGCCCTCCTTCAGGGCAGATTCAAGGGGATCCCACGCCATGAAAGACTCTGCCCATGCAGATACTGTATGGGGGCTCTGAATTTCTCTCACATATTTTCCTACTCTGTACCCTCTACAAACTAATTAGGAGTGATTTGATTTGCCCTCTACTGAATACGTTTCAAGGTCATCCCACCATTTGGTTAGTTTGGTATTGCTTGTCTGATTGGAATAATCACATGATAGCACAAGTTGCAAAGTTCTTTCTAGCAACAACTCAAAGGAGGACAAGCTTATTCCCAGAGGCCTAATTATTCTATGCACTTCTATTCTTTAGTATTTATTGTATATACAGTACCACCCCCATATCTGCTTATCCTCAGTGGCATCTGGCTGGGCCAGCAGGCCTGGTGGTGCCACCATGCAGCTGCCTGGGTGGCGGACTTTCACCCGGAGGGTGGACTAGCAGCCACAGCCACTGTGGTGTCGCCACTTCCCCCTAAGGGCCGGCCGGCCACCATGCAGTGCCCCCACAGCTCATCCTCAGATTAGAGCCCCTCATCACTTTATCCTGCTATCTTTTCAGCCTGGAACCAATGTCCCGCGATTACAGGGGTCCTACTGTATTGCTTATTCCTTGCTCTATGTATGGGTCATATGACAGAATAAAATTTGAAACTGAATTGAATAGATTAATAGCTATATTTCACTGTGAGCTTTCATGGATTCTTCAGCCTCCTTCAAGGCAGACAAGACTAAGGAAAGGGCACTCACAGACAAACAGAAGAAAGTAAAAGGGTGACAGGGATTATGGAGGGAACAGACCCTTCCGTGCAGAAGCACTAGAGTTGGAAGAACATGAAGACCAGGCAGAAGCGGAGAGTGCTGAGGGGAGAACATACATACATACTGGTGGAAGCAAAAAAAAAGTGATGTTGGGGACCAAACACTGCATTGTGCCCAATTCAGCTTTATTTTGAAGCCCAGTTAAATTGAATGGGGGAGAATATCAGTAGCTTACAGCTATAGTCTTTCCTTTCCATTTCCTGAGAATTGGCGAGGCTTGTTTCAATTCCAGAGTCCAACAGATTTTTTTGTAAAGCAGATTTGGCCAGCTTTGGCAAAAACCTAGTGGAACAGGAAAGATTGAAAAGTTACCGGTATATTCAGGAATCTTTTTTTATAAAACTGTGATTTGCTTTGAGTATTTTGTTGGGCTATATTTTGTGCTTTTTGTGTCTTTTGCTCAAATGCAGAAATTAAATACAATGTCATGGCAGAATTTACTCTTTTAGGCTATTTTCCTTTCCTCTCTATCAAAGTGCTAACATCCAGAATATAAAAGGAAGCTGGCTATTTAAGACTACGATATCCAAGCAAAACTTCTTTATATGGCATTGCACTCTGGGGGGAAATTATCAGTGACACAGGAAGACGTTGTCCATTGTCCTTTTTCCAACTCTGAAAAGGGACCTATAGAGCCCTACAAACTGCCTATTCAAAACTGGCTGAAACTGGAATCTTGAGGAACAGTACTCCAGTTAGTTGGAAAAATGCTACTATATTTGTTTGCACATGCCCACTTGCTACTAAGAACTGTATCATTCATATCTGCTGAAAAGAAAAAAGTTCTGATAGATTTTACTGCAGCAACAATAACAATTCTATTCTGTATGTCTGCAGTTTTGTTTAGCTCTTTTGTAATCCTAAATGGTGTCAGAATTAAATACATTTTAATAAATCAAAAGTAACTTTTCTGTCCAAAACTTGCAAATTATTAAACATATGACAACCTTCAGAATTAGATGAAAAATTGTTCACAAAAACCTAAGAAAATTACCTGGAAAGACAAGCTTTATTGACAGCATGAGAGAGGCTTTCATTTGGATAATGGGACAATCGCCGACAAATTCTCAATAGCTGCCGGGTAGACAAAGATGATGCCAGGGATTGCGCCTGTTCAAAGTAAAATTATTTGAGTTTTTTCATAGCCAGAGACAAAAGAGTGGGGAATGCTCACATTAGCAAATGGAATGCAGGCTTTAACAGCAACACTTTACATTTCTACTAACATTAACTGTGATCAGTTAGAATTCCCTCCTACCTATAAGTTGAAATCAAAGTTTGCAAATAATTAACAAGTTTTGATTGGAGTTAACAGCAATAAGTGTCAGTGTCTATACTGGGTAATACTTAGCAGTGTTGTGACCATTAAGGCAAATTTCACCCACAGATGGGAAAAGTGGAGGTTCCGGAAAGAGTGAATACATGCTTTCACTGCTTGTTTCTGACCCTTCAAATACAGTGAAAATCCCCAAGGCGGTTGCCTGTGCTAAGTCAGCATGTTAAAACAAAACAATCAAACTTGGCCAGGTTAATGTCCCATTCACCTGTCCAACAGTAGTCAAGACCAAATTTTAAAGATTGGGCACCAGTAGGAAGATAGACTCTGTATGTTCTCTCTTCATATCTTGCCATATACACACAACAGTTTAATTTACAGTTTTGCAGACAGAGACATACTTGGAACCTCTTGTTAAATTGAGAACCACCACCAATTTCTCCATCACAGAATTACAGAACCATAGTTGGAAGGGGCCTATAAGTCTAGCCCCCTACACAATGCAGGGTACTGCTCCATTAGTTAAGAAGTCTTTTCAGCCTAAATCTAAGTTCCATTAACTTAACCTCAATATTACCCGTCCTACATTCTGGAATGACTGAGAACAGATCCTTCCCCTCCTCTGTATGACTCTCTTTCAAGTATTTGAACAGTGCTATCATATCTCCCCTCAGTCTTCTTTTCTGTAGGCTAAACATGCCCAATTCCTTCAGCCTATCTTCTTAAGGCTAGGTGTCCAGTCATCTTTATTATCCTCCTCTGTAATTGTTCCTGTTTGTTGGCATCATTTGTAAAAGGTGGTGTCCCAAACTTGACACACTACTCAAGATGAGGCTTGAACAATGCCAAACAAAGAGGGACTAGCACTTCACGAGACCTGGAAAAGAGGCCTCTGTTAATGCAGGCCAAAATAGCATTGGTCTTTTTTGGGTGTGCGTGTGTGTGTACATCCCACTGCTAGGTCATATTCCGTTCATGATCTACAATTCCAAGACCCTTCTTGCTTGTAGCATTACTGAGCCAAGCATCTGCCATCTTGTAACTGTGCGTTTGGTTTTTTTCTCCTAGGTGCAGAACTTTGCACTTCCTGTTAAATATCATTCTGTTGTCTTCAAGCCCATCAAGATATTTTTGAATTTTGTTTCTGTCATTGATAAGCACTCTCTGAGTATGTTCTTATAAACAACTGTGCATCCATCTAACAGTTGTTCTATCCAGCCCACATTTAGTGAGCTTACTAATTAGAATATCATGGGGCACTTTGTAAAAGGCTTTGCCAAAGTCAAGATACTGCATATTACACTTTCCCACCATCTATCATGGAAGTACATCTGATCAAATAAATATATCTGATTGATTGACTGGTTGGTTGGTTGGTTGGTTGACTGGACTTTTAGACTGCCCATCTAGCAAATAGCTACTTTGGGTAGTGTACAACAGATCAGTATAATAAAACATATGCTAATAAACATTAAGAAATAAATTACACATATAAACACCATAAAATAGAAATATATATTATTAAAGATTAATCTGGCAGGACTTGTTTTTAACAAATCTATGTTGGCTTCTAGTTATTACTGCTTTGTTTTCAAAGTGCTTACAGAATAAACATTTTATTATCTGCTCCATAATTTTCCCTGGGATTGATGTCAGGCTGATTGGTCTCTGGTTCCCTGAAATCTTCTTTTTATCTTTGAAGATGTGGATAACATTAGCATCCGACATTTCACCCATTCTCCATGAATTTACGAAAATAATAGACTAGATGTTAGCATTTCTTTTTTCAGAAACTTCCACCCATCTTGGATTCCTTTTCCTGTTAGTATCTTCTCCGATGGGGCCTTACCTATTATTGTTCTGAGTTTATTAAAGTTGGCTTTCCTAAAACTGAGTGCATATGTGAAGTTACCCTGTGCTTCGAAATCAATAACTCAAGTACAACATGGTTGCTTTGCCCAGGAGTTGCTATTGCTGCCACTTCTTCTACCAAGTCATCTCTATTGGTTAGAATAAAGTCAAGGATAGTTCATCATCTCGTTCATTCATCCACTTTTTAAGGATAATTCTTATTTGGTTGGTTATTGAATCCGTTATTTGGTTGGCTATTGCTTACTTCAGATTCTAAACCACAAATTTCTACCAGCTAGTCATTGCTGTTTCTAGCAAGTTAAGATTTGAAACTGTTCTCTTCACCAATGCAGGCATTTACAGCATCAATTTGTTCCAAAGTATCATTTCTTCAAAAGGTACAGATCCAAACAAGGCACTGCATTTGCCACATGTGAAAACAAACATGCAAACATGCCCAAAACACAGCCTATCTTCATAGGGAGGGAAACTGAAGAATTAGACCAGATAGAAATAACCAGGGAGGAGGGCCTTACATGTCTTGTTAAACTAAATGCTAACAAATCACCAGGACCAGATGGCATCCATCCACGAGTTCTCAAGGAACTTAAAATTGCTGATGTCCTAGTCAAAATATATAATCTTTATCTCAAATCAGGCATTGTGCCTATTGACTGGAAGGTAGTGAATATAAAACCAATCTTCAAAAAAGGATTCAGAGGTGTTTCAGGAAATTACTGGCTTGACAGTTTGACATGAGTCCCAGGTAACGTGATGGTAGGTAGGTAGGTAGGTAGGTAGGTAGGTAACGTAATGGATACCATAATAAAATATAAAATAAATAGGCACATAGGTTCGGTAATGGGACCCCTGCTTTTCAACCTCTTCATAAATTATCTAGACATAGGAGTAAATAGCAACATAGCCAAATTTTCTGATAACACTAAATTATACAGGATAGTCAAAACTGAGAGATATTGTGAGGAGCTACAAAGGGGTCTCTTGACACTGGGGGAGTGGGCAAACCAATGGCAAATGAGTTTCAACATTAGTATGAGCCTCGTGGCGCAGTGGTTAAATGCCTGTACTGCAGGTAAAACTGTGTTCACGACCTGGGTTCAATCCCAGGTAGCAGGCTCAAGGTTCACTCAGCCTTCCATCTTTCCGAGGTCGGTAAAATGAGTACCCAGTTTGCTGGGGGGGGGCAATGTGTAGCCTGCACACTGTAATTAAAAAATTGTAAACTGCCCAGAGACTACTTGTAGTGGTATGGGGCGGTATATAAGCAGAACACTTTGCTTTTAGTAAGTGCAGAGTGATGCATGCTGGGGCAAAAAAAAAATCCCAATTGCATTTATAAACTGATGGGGTCAGAACTCTCTGCAACAAACCAAGAAAGGGACCTTGGTGTCCTGGTGGACAGCTCAATGAAGGTGTCAACCCAGTGTGTCACAGCAATGAAAAACAAACAAACTCAATGCTAGGGATCATTACGAAGGGTATAGAAAATAAGTCAGCAAGTGTCATTTTGCCTCTTTATAAATCTATGGTGAGGCCCCATCTGGAGTATTGTGCACAGTTCTGGTCACCATACGTCCAGAAGGATATTATGGAAATAGAAAAAGTGCAAAGGAGGGCAACCAGAACGATTAGGTGACTGGAACACCTTCCTTACCATCTGAGGCTGCAATGCCTGGGCCTCTTCACTCTTGAACGACAGCGTCCAAGAGGTAACCTGGTTGAAGTTTATTAAATCATACACGGCATGGACAAGGTAAATAAGGAAAAACTGTTTTCCCTATCGCACAACACTAAAACTAGGGGACACTCCCTGGAACTTTTGGGTGCTAGATCTCAAACAAATAAAGAGGATGTAGTTTTTCACCCAGAGGTGAAGAGGTGAAGTGGTGGAAGAAGAAGTGGTGACAGCCGTCAGCCTTGACAGCTTTAAGAAAGGATTAGACAAGTTCATGGATAACAAGGGTATCAATGGCTATCATGATGGATGCCCAAGGACAACCTCCGGGTTGGAGAGATTGGGAAGAGATCTCTCAATGCCATTTGCAAGGAATCGTAAGCAGGTGAAGACATTTGAAGCAAATGATGAGCCACTGTGGGGGACAGAATGCTGGACTGGATGGGCTGTGGCCTGTTCCAGCAAGGCTGTTCTTATGTTATTATGTTCTTATCACCCTGATGCTTTTAACAAAAAGAGACATAAGCAAATATAACATCTGAGAGGGACATCTAACTTTAAGATATAAATTATATTTAAGAGCTGTAGTTCTTAAATGTAGACAGGTACATGCTCTTTTCTGCACTGTGTGAGCCACCACCAACTGTACACCTAAGGCAGGGGTCTGCAACCTTTAAGACATAAAGAGCCACTTGGAATGTTTCCAAAAAAAAAAAAAAAACTGGGAGCCGCAAAACCATTGCGACATTTAAAACAAATATACAACAACCGCCCGTCGTTCTCGCTGTTCCGCCTCAGCAACCGGGCGCTGGGCCAGCCGCCGTTCGAGGCTCCGTGAGGCGATGACCCGCGCTCCGGGCCTACCAGCGCCGCCGCCGCCGCCGCCACGGTCCTGCAGCTTTTTTTGGAAGCGGGCGAGCGGCGACCTCTCCACACACACACACACACACACACACACACACACCCTTCTTGCAGCCGTGGTGTGTGTGCGTGTGTGGGCTTGTGAAGGAGATGGAGGGAAGGGGCAGGTGATGCCACACACACACACACACACACACACACACACACACACACACACACACACACAAACACACACACACACACACACACACACACACACACACCCTTCTTGCAGCTGATGCTTGGGCAAAAGCTTGTGAAGGAGACGGAAGGAAGGGGCGGGTGATGCGACACACACACACACACACACACACACACACACACACACACTTCTTGCAGCCGTGGTGTGTGTGCGTGTGTGGGCAAAGTTTGGCTTGTGAAGGAGACGGAGGGAAGGGGCGGGTGAGGCTGAAAGAAGCGGGAGGGCGAGTGGCACGCTGGGCCACCGTGGATCTTCCGCTCCTCCATTCTGCTTTCGGAGCCGCCACCACCACCACCACCACGAACCGACCGGCTGCTTGGGCCTGGCCGCCGCCGCCTCCCCTCGCCCTTTTCCCAGCCGGGCGCGGCCATTGTGCCCGCTTCCCCCTCGCCGCCGCCGCCTCTGCCTCCTCCACTGCCGGCGGTGGCGGGAAGAGGGGGAGGAGGAGGAGGATTACCAACACACGTGGCTTCCTGCTGCTGCTGCTGCTGAGCGGCCCCTGACCCCCGTGGCGGGAGGAGACCCCGGCGGCCACCGATGCCACCCCCACCACCCCTCCAACGCCGCCGCCACTGCCGCCGCCATCCTGGCCCTGGCCGGCCCAGGAGCCTTCGCCACGGCCGAGGCGGCGGCGGCGCACTGGCGGTGGCAGCAGCGGCTGCAGCAGCACCAGGAGGAGGAGGAGGAGGAGGAGGAAGATGAAGACGAGGAGGGCGGCGGCGGCGGCGAGCTGGAGTTTCCCCCGCGGCCCTAGTTTAAATGCTGCGGGACCCCTTCCACGAGGGGAAACGGGTTGCAGACCCCCGACCTAAGGCATGGATTTCAACTCACAGCACATGTAAGCCATTTATATCTTTTTCTGCAGATGCTCTGTCACTACTCATTTGTAGGAATCTCCCCTCAGTCTAAATTGTGACTCACTTCAGATGTGGAGGCCTCTGGACATTTTGTAGTTTGTGAAAGGTACATCTATAAAGAGTACCATGTTTGAGACTCACAACCTATAATTATATTTCAGTAAATAATTCAGGCCGTGAACTAGATATGTGAATCTCCATATATGTTTTTCAAGATTGATCATATTTTGGCATGAAATGAACAATGTCTAGACACGATTTTTCCTTCAAAGCTGCCATCATCATATACTTTGTCTTAAATGCAGAAATAACCAGTCAATTGCATAGTCAAGAAAATTAATACATTCTCTGTTTAACCTCATTTCACTTTGTGTCCTCTTTTCTAGCACAATAGTTCTAAGTAAAGGGCTTATTAATTGAAAACATTAATGCTGCCTACTCAAAATGAATGCTACTAACTTTTAACTGTTCTGATGGCTGTAAATAAACAACTTATGACATTACATGCTTTCATGGGGAATTAATATTAAATACATTCCTAAGATAAGCGGCCTCTTAGGAATGAATGGAAACAAAATGCTTTCTAATATCCCACTACTCCAGCACAGCTTGCAACAGTGGTGGTGTTCTAGCCAAACAAGAAACTCAGTGAAGAAAAGCCAACAAACAATTAAAATGATAATAGTTTGACTCACAGTAGGATCATTTGTCTCACGAAGTTTGTGTGTTAATTTCAAAAGCTGCTCCACTGCAGCACTAGATACATTTGGAACCTAAATAAAAATAAAAAGTTATGCGTGACTAGTATTAGATATACAAAATGTTAACTCATTCTTCAAATGCCAATCTTTAAGTAGTAAAAAAAACCACCACGGCCACACACGGTAGAGCTTTAGAGTAGATGCAGAAGCCCATGGAACACAGAAGCTCACACGCATGTGCCCATGGACACAAACACACATGCTTTGATTTTTAAAATCCTCAAGAGAAATCTCCTGAAATATTGCCAAAAAGGACTGAGCCTGGTCAGTGCTCATGGAAGAAAAGGCCTGTCCATCTGGTTAAAATGGGTAGAGGGGATAGAATTTCTCTGAAAAACAGATAATTAAAACCCTGTCTGTTCCTCAAGGCAGCATTCCATGTTGTGCTTGAAAAATCCCAATGCACGTCACAAGCGACATTTTCTGCTGTATTGGCACCAAGGGCACAGAATGCACAACAGGAGAAGGGTGATGGGGGATAGAGGCAAAAAAGATCATCAGTATTATTCAAGCAAGTGCCCAATGTTATAATTCCTCACACACAATTCTAGGACAGAACCAGCAAACCTTGCCAAACACTAAAACAGCACCAACGTTATGTTATTTCCACATCCTTGCCTCACAGTACTAGGATTGGAAAGTGCTGATAAAACTGTCTGTTGCCCTAATTAACTTATAGTCACAAAATTGTACTCCTCACTTCTGTACCCTTGTGACTTCCCTTGAAAGGGACACCTTGGGGGGAAATATACCACAGTGTGTACACGTGCAGTTTGCATCTCTGTGTTTCTCCAAATTCAAGCCACTGTCAAATCTTAGGTTTGGTTCATTCTAGAGGAGCTCCACTTTGATTCAGAAACCTCACAGAATTGGCCTAATTCCATTTACAATTTGGGCAAGCTCCATGGACATTGGTAATAACAAGGCAAAGCTTTACAAACACTTACCATCTCTTTAATAACTTTAATTTCTTCAGTCTTGCTGAGAGGCTTCATGGAATGGAAAAGGAACAACGTTAAAAGTTCTGGGCCCAGCCACTGTTGTGTGGTGCTTCCTATAACAGGAGGTTCTGCCAAAGCAATTATTCTGAAGGAAGGATGGATGGGGAAAATTGACCTGCAAGAAAACAGTTTATACGTCTCAAGCAGCTGAGGCTCGGTGAACACCTGGATGCAGTTTAAAAGCTTGCAGTGTTCTTAGATTTCCATTCATTCACCTTAAGAATATACCCCAGAATTACTTACTTTGTTGACAGACCACACAGTGACCTCAGTTGATGAAGAAGTGAAAATTTAAATGGGCTTTTGGCCTGTGCATGCAGCTCTTTTACCCCCTTCATCTGTCAAACCAGTGAAGTTTTCATTTAGCTATAGTTTACCATTTTTCCCAACCTGTACACCTATGGTTACAGCTTCAGAATAAGCCTGAATATGAAAGGAGCTTCAAATTGTGTCGCATTCTGACTTATCTTGAAATTCTTAACTATACTTTCCCAACTCGGATGAAATTGGAACTCGTCACCACCAGACAACTCCCAAATTGCTGTCCAGCTCACTCTAACTGGGTGCATGCCCAGGGAAAAGATCTGTATCTATTACTGGGGCAGGGTGGCAAGCAGAACAGGAAATGTAAGTTACACAGCATTGGTTGGCCCACTAGTTTAGCAGTTACTCGAAGCAAATATTTCAAAGAACAAACTGCCTGTTTAAAACACTCAGATCAAAGCTTTTAGGGTGATACGAGTTATTTTTAGCTGAACGTCATAAGCCTCACAGCTAATTCCTGTTAGGAAAACAAGTGTCTGAAATAATCATGTGAAATAGGAGCCAACAAATATGAAACAGTCAAAAAGTAGAAAAGCAGCAAAGCCCAGAAAACTGCAACTAAGCTAAGCAGAAAGAATTATTCCAAGAGATTGTAGACTGCTTGACACCAAATTTTCACTTTTTTGCCATTCCATTTTCATTACTACTTTACTTTTACTTTACTTTGTTTAAAATTTATATACTGCCAGCTTGTATAAAACAACTCATGGCAGCCTCTAACCACTTTTCTGTAACACAACTCAACCTCACAGTTCAGCAATATAAAAGTATTAGCAGCCAATTTCTTAACTTGTTGTATAGTACACAGTAATTTTCAAAAAGATGATGCTTTTAATAAAACATGAAGTACTGTTGCAGGCTGTCAGTGATTCAGGAGGCTTCTGTAGAATTCCCTGAGAATTCCCTGAGCCACTGTCAGTGGCTACTAATTAAAAGAAACTTAGGTACCTCAAAATCTGGAAAATGACCCTTCCTCAAATTGATCATTTGCAATGAGAATTACTTAATAGATCACATTGCAATAAATGCATATTTGCCACCACATCAATATATAAAATAAGCGTGCCAAAACGAACAGGGATTGGTCCAAGCCTCCTACACCATGGATACTGAAAACCATGGATAACTGTGAACCCTGCAGTAAAAGAGGTGGGGGAGAAAAACATGGATTACCAGAACTGGCAAGTAGAGAGCACCAAAGACTGTTATGGTAATACAGTACTGTACATGTGAAAATAGGTTTTTTCTGTATTTTTTCCTTTTAATATTTTCAATATTTTCAGACTGTAAAAAAAAGGGAATCAGTTCATACTGATCCCATGGATAAGGGGGCCCTACTATAGTGGGAGCTGCAGCCAACCATAGCCCCCTGGCACAGGCATTTGCAGATGCATTACCTGCATTCCCAAGTAAAGTTCCATCCACCTGCGGTGTTCCAGGTCCTGGGAAGTCCAAATATATTAACAAACATTTTCTTTCCAAACCTGCATAAGACACTCTACCACACTCGTACAAAGACCATGAACCATGACACAACTTATAAGTCATAAGTTACCTTTGCTGTAGTTTCTCATCTGAGAGTTGCAACTCTTCTTTTAACTTCTGATACCTATCTTGCCTAAGCAATCTGGTGCCATCATAAAGGGTAATATCTCTGTCTTGAATTAATCTGGGTAAAAATTTGCAACAGAGGTCTTTAGTTAGACTGGATGTTTTGTTTTCATAATCATATTTAGTTAATTGGGTGGGATTTCTGCCCAACATTTGTTGCATTCTGGAACTAGAGACAGAAGCTGCTTCATTTATTGAAATATACACATGTAAACAATGGGACAGCATGACTGAGTTAACTGTTTTATTTTTATTTCAGTTTCAATGTAGTTTCTGAAACTTGGAAGTCTCAGTGAATTTCCAAAGAAGCATCAGTGTTTTAAAGACGGATAGAAAGGGGTCTTATTTGTAATCGTAGTTCTTCATCTTCTAGAACCAAGATAAAACTGAAAAAAAATTCTACCAACGATGCTAAAACAATCTTTTCATTATAAAAGAATTAATGCCTAGATCTAGTGATGATGTAAGGTTCTAAAAGTAAAAAAGGCTATATTCTTTTTTTCCTACAATAAACATGCCCTCAAGGGACTGAGCGGAACGGCATACAGTAGCTGGTGATAAACAGGCAATAATGCGCTAGCACAGACAAACTAGCAGACAAAAACTCCTCACAGTTCTTCATTCGGATTTCTTGATTTGGATCAGTGCATACAATGTTAGAACAATGATGACATAAGCAACACAAGATATTTCTCATTTAAAATGTTGTCTACTTTAATGGATGTGAAAATAACTCTATACTTCTCTGGTTTTAATGTTGCTATCCAAGGCCAGCAACAAACATAAACCCTAGTCTTTACACTTCCACTTTCAAGCAGTGTAGATTTCATAAGATAAACTACTGTATGTATGATATTTGCCACATATTTTAGCCATGTGTGGTTGATTTAAAAACAACAACAATGTAGGGGCCCAAACTCAGACAGGGATTAGAAGGAAGAAGGTTTTAATTTTTGTGTTTAGTTTTTGCTTCATCTGAGGTTTGATCAGAAATAAGAACCTCTCTCCAACTATTTGTAATGTTGTAGTGGCTTGGAAAATTATCACCAAAATTCAGGAATCATTAATAAAATGGTGACTCAGTATGAGTGCTGTGGGAGGTTGAAGCCTCTACCTAGCTATTATATAGTTGCCCTTACAGGCCTCAGATATACATAACTTACTACCATGCTGTCATCTATCCCAATAGTATTGTCATGCTGACCTTTGGAGGACTGTCAGAGTGCCTGGATTGATGCGGTGAATGCCATCCAGAATAACAAGCTTCCCCTCCAGGGCAGCTGTTATCAGAGGAGATGGTCTCCATGAAGTGTCTCCATTAGGGAGAGTATACCTTTGCTGCAGCAGGTCTCGAGCTGTCATGTCCTATGAATAAGAAGAACAGACGCCATTTGAGTGAGTTTCAATTATGCATAGTTTTATTTATTTATTTATTTATTTATTTATTTATTTATTTATTTATTTATTTATTTATTTATTTATTAGTATTTTTACCCCGCCTTGCTCCTTGGAAAAGGACCCAAGGCAGATTACAGTATGGAGGGACAATATACAGTCAAGCACAATTAAGACATATTCAAGCTTAAGGAAAGAGAACTGAGGGAATTGAAGGGTATCTTACAGCATTAGAAGACAACATTTAGTGTAACATAGCATCAATTTAAGAACACTAACTTTTTGTCAGGAAGGCAGTTTTTCTGGCTTGCTAATTTTCTTCCTTAAGTGGAAGAATATATAATTTAAAATAATATTCTCCATACAGAAGAAGAATTTTTCTCCCTGCATTCTCGAAGGCTTTCACAGCCTGGATCTGATAGTTGTTGTGAGTTTTTCACACTGTTTGGAAGTTTTTTTTCCTGACGTTTCACCAGACTCTGGAAGTTGTTTATCCTGACATCTCACCAGACTCTGTGGCTGGCATATTCAGAGGGCAAGGAGCTCAGGGAACTAGGAGTCCTCTCTGTGCTCTGGGGTATGGAGTGAGTGAGACTGTGGTTTTTTTTTTAAGTTGTGGGAAAGAGGAAACTTGCCCTGCGCAGGAGAATATGTTTTAGTCATTGTATTGTGATGAAGGGATTAAGAAGTTTCACTACAGTTAGGGGTGGCAGAGTGTAGCAATGACTACACATGACACATTTGTTGGGGTTCAAAACATCTCAGAGTCCCAGGTGTGCTCTTTCAGGCATGCTCCCTCCTCTCTTGTCAGGGCTCAAGGATTTTATTAGTTACAGTAAGCAACATCATAGGGGGATGGAGACATGACTACTTGCCAGGGGTCACGTAGGTAGGGAAGCTTTATCTAAAGTTGGAAGAGAGGAGGGGACAGAGGAGTGGGCTTTGTGCTGGTCACATATGCCTCCAGACTGGAGGTCACCTCATCAGGCCTGATATCTTGGGTGACCATCCATTTCCCCTGGCCTCCTAAGCCATGCCTGTGGCTGCTGGACTTGCCTGTGCTTGGGATTATCCAGAGTTCACTCTGGCCTGGTTTTGCTTGACCATGCCCTTCTTGTGGGTGACTTCAGTCCCTAGGCTAATGGCTTGCTTCAGCACTTTGTCAAGCCCTTTGGGGGTTCTGGGGTGAGCTTTCAAAGTGGGCTCCCCTACAGCAGAGATCCCTATCTGTGGTTGATGGGTGTCGTTAGCTCTTCTATTGTGTGAACTGTTGCTTCTGGCTGGGTGGGAATCATTGAGCTTTGACCTTTGCAGACTGTAGTTTTCAGTATTGGAAGCCCAGCTTTGCTGATTTTTAGACTTTCTTCTTTTTTGTTGAAACTGTGATTATGTTTGTGCATTTCAGTGGCTTCCCTGTGTAGTCTGACATAGTGATTGGTAGTGTTTCCAGTACCTGGAAGACGAGTTCATATCCTATTTGTTTCAACTACTGCTGATTTTTCTGGTTCTTTTAGTCTGCAGTGTCTTTCATGTTCTTTGATTCTAGTCTGGATGCTGCACTTTGTGGTCCCAATATATACCTGGCCACAGCTATAAGGTATCCGATATACTCCTGCAGTGGCAAGTGGGTTCCTTTCATCCTTTGTTGACTGTAGCATCTGTTGTATTTTTGTGGTGGGTCTAAATACTGTTTGTAGGTCATGTTTTTTCAGCACTTTGTCCATGTGGTCCGTGACTCCTTTTATGTATGGCAGAAATACTTTTTGGAGGCTGTTTTTCTTCTTCAGTTTGGTGTTGTTTTTTTTTTTGATGGCTCTTTTGATTTATTCTTGGACTAGCCATTTGCCTGTAGGCCCCAATTCAGGTGGCTGAGTTCAGTGTTGGGGAATTCAGCTTCACAGTTTCGGTTTGCACAGTCTACAAGTGTTTTGATTATGCCTCTTTTTTGTTGTGGGTGGTGGTTGAAATTTTTATGTAGGTACCGATCTGTGTGGGTAGGTTTTCTGTAGACCTAGTGTCCTAATTGGAGGTTCAGTTTGCGTACAACCATGACATCTAAGAATGGGAGTTTCCCCTCTAGAGGAAATAGCTTCAAATAGATGACACTTAACAGCTCCTCCCTTTCATTTTTCATTTTCTTTTTTTCTTTCTTTTTTTGAGTGCATTTAACATCTGAAGACATTTAACTCTATTTTCATCAATTACATCTGTTTAACATCAACTGTTTGCCCATTGTTGTTTCTTACAACCACTAGTGTTTTTGTTCACAACTGCCACCTGGCACTGACTGCTGCAGCATTCTAATATAACATCTGACTACCGTTGAGTTTCATCATGCCACCATTTTGCTTAACTTGCTGCTAGTTTTACTTACTGCCTCATCATTGTCAGTGCTGGAGGAGTAATAACTCCTTATAAAACTTGGCCTAGCTGGCCTGGCTGGTAGTACCTCATAAGGGCCCCTTCCCAGGGTTACAGGAGAAGACGGTCAATGGTTTTGAAGGCAGAAGAGGGTTTTATGCCCCAAAAGCAGATAAAATGGAAGAACTATCTTCTAGGACAGTGTTTTTCAACCTTTTTTGGGCAAAGGCACACTTGTTTCATGAAAAAAATCACGAGGCACACCGCCATTAGAAAATGTTAAAAAATTTACCTCTGTGCCTATATCAGTCTCTAAAAGGTTCATCGTTGCTGGTGTAGGGAGAAGCAGGACAGAGGGGCCACAGATTGAGGCAGCCCGCTCTCTAGCACCCAGTTCCCACTTACCTGTGTTGTTTTTTTAAAGACATTTTGCCCTGCATGGACTTCTGTGTCCAGTGGAGACCTGAGAAGGGGCACTGACTCTCCAGGAACACAAATAAGACCCAAAAGCCCATCTTGCTCTCCACACTGTGGCCAAGGCAGATGCCTTTAGCAAGTCCAGCGACAGGAGGGGAGGAGGATGAAGGAAGGCAGGAAGGAAAGAAGGCAGAAAGTGTTCTGCTAGTATACCGCCCCATACCACTTCAAGGAGTCTCTGGGCGGTTTACAGTTTTAATTACAGTAGGCAGGCTGCTAGACATACACATATGCAGGCTAGAAATGAGCACGTTTCTATGAAGAGGGGAAAGGGTACGAATGGAAAGAGAGGTGGGGGGAAAAAGAAAGAAAAGACACACAGAGAGAAGAGGGCGACCCAAGACAGAAAGAAAGGGGCAAGACTTCAAGGAACCCATCGCCGGGCCCCTCAGAGACGGCTCTTCCCCTCCCGGACCCTAAAGGCTGGCCAGCCGGCCGTCCAGCCGTGCCAGTAGCCCCCCGCCCCCGCCTCCTCAGCCCAGGCCCGGCGGAGGCCTCCTCCATCCCCTCCTCCTCGCAGCCCTGCCGCGGTGCTCGTGGGGCAGCCGGGCACCCCTCCTCCTTTCCCCTCACCTGGTGGTTTGTTCTGGGCTGGGGCTCCCGGGCCGGCTCATGTTGGCAGGCGGGCTGTCGGGCGGCTCAGTCCATTGGTAGCTCCCAGGAAAGGGGTGGTGGTGGTCCAGGGTAAAAAAAGGAGGGGGGAGAGGGAAGCGAGCGAGTCGCAGCGGCCGCGGCAGGCACAGGGCAAACACTAAGAGAATGAGCGGGGCCAGGTGTGGCCGGGGAGGAAGTGACGCCAGCACCGCGGGCCTCGGGGGGGAGGAGCCAAGCTGGCCCTTGGACACTATTTATAGCACCTCCCAGCTGTGGGCCGCCCGCCGGTCCTGGGTTGAATTTCTTTAGAATTTTTCAATTTTTCCCACGGCACACCAGGCAACATCTCGCGGCACACTAGTGTGCCCCGGAACAGTGGTTGAAAAACGCTGTTCTAGGAGAAGGAAAACTCTGATTTTAACCCTCCACTGCCTTTTGGCTATATCCATTTCTGGAAAAGGTTTCAGGAGTTAACCTCGAAGCAAAATCCCGAGCCGGAATCCCAGAGGCAGTTCATGGCTATGTACAATCATGTTCTAATAACTCCTGGAATGCAGCTGGAACTAATCGTATTGGCTCTGCTGTTCCATTAGACAATTCCAGCGACACAGAGAGGGGTTTTTGCTGCTTGGGTAACAGTTTTAACCTCCATATTAATCTACCCAGGCCTTATGCTCAGAAGAAGCCACTTTAGCTTTGCATGCAATGTGGAAACAAGACAGCTTCTATACAGAGCACAATACCATAGTCTCCTGAGACTGAAGGATGCCTATAATATCTTAGCTTCAAATATTGTCTTCCAGTAATATAAACTACATTGTATACTCATTATTTTCAGCTTTAAATACAGTATTATCTTTCAGTGTTGTGTGTCACCTTGGGTCCTATTCAAGGGATAAAAATAAATAAATAAATAAATAAATAAATAAATAAATAAATAAATAAATAAATAAATAAATAAATAAGCCAAATGGCCATAAAAACCCAACTTTCTGACCATATATAGAACTCATCACAAAAGCATCAAACAAAGTGTTTCACAATCCTCTGGATTTTCAAATGTTGAAATATAATTTTTTTTTACCTGATACAGCATGAGAGGTTCTGTGTTATATCCCAAGGTAGATGCAAATTCCTTAGCAACAACGGTCTTTCCACAGCCCTAGGAGAGGAGAAGAGGTGAATGGCCCCTAAGAGTGTGGTAAATATTGATTCAATCGGAAGAAACCCTCCATGACTTCCAAACTGGCAAATTACACAAGCCATTTTCTGAAAAACAAGCAAGCTCTCCCTTTCATAGGAACCCTGGCTGGCCCCATCTTTGCTGTCGTTCCACAAGCAGGTGATGATTTTTTTCTGTTCAAACAGTCTTTCCCTTGGTGACTACCTATCTAAGAGGAGGTTTCAAATCAAGACAGTTACTATTTTGTTACTTTTAATCTGTTTTAATAATATTTTTATTTAACATTGTGATGTAATATTAATTTAATTATTTTTAAATATTTGAATAGTTGCTGGTTTTAGTTATTTTTTAAATGTTGTAAGCCACCATCAGTTCTTTTATGAAGAAAGACATGATAAAAATAATTTCTATAAACAAACAAATAAGGTCAGGGAGATACTTAATTTTTAAAAAACCAATTGGTGTTTAATGTGAAACACTACTACTGTATAAGACTGCTGATGTAAGGCACTTACTTTTTCTCCAATCAAACAGATGTCTTTAATCATATGGGACTGCATCATTTCTGCCAAAAGTCGTTCATGACTAGATGTCTTTATGAAACCTTCGGTTCCAGAATGCAAGTCTAGTGGTTTAGTACCAGTAGGAACCTACAAGGAAGACAGGAAAAAGTATAAATGTTTCCTGAACTAACCACAAAAGGTTCATTGAGTTAATCACATAAGTTATACCATATCATCTTCCCCAGACAACTAATCTCAATCTTCTCTGTTAAAGGGCGAGGGGTGGCAACATGCAACATGAAAACAGAAATTAAACCATGTGAAATTCTGTAACTATAGTGTTACTCAATCTGAAATGCTCTCCTAGTGTCAATTCATATGTAACACTAAAACCATGGTTTGGCACTGCAAAGTTAAACCTCAGGCTTAGTGTCATACTACAGCCACTAGCTCTTTTGATCTGATACATCTATGAGAAGTTCAAAAGTTTTCACTTTAATGTTACATTACTCAAAGATTAGCAAGAATCGGTTGTAATGTCCAAATCTGGACAAACTGATTAACTTGGATCATTTTTCTTGAAACCTTGGCATTTACCATAATCAATAATAATAATAAACTTTATTTTTATGCCGCCTTTCTCAATCAATCAATCAATCAATCAATCAATCAATCAATCAATCAATCAATCAATAAAATCTTCAGGGTACAAAAATGGAACCATTAACACAGGACAAACATGGAGCAATGTTATTATTTATATTTATTTATGTTTATTTTGTGCTGTATTGTATTCACTAATTGTTGTTAGTCGCCCCAGAGTGGCCTCGCTGCCAGATGGGCAGTATAAAAACCCAATAAATAAATAAATAAATAAATAAATAAACTGTTATGGCTTGTTTTAATCAACCATACTTCAGATCAGCCTCAGATGTACCCATAGTTTGCATGTAGACTGAGGCATCTTGTAAAAGGATGCCTAAGGGGGTTGGGGGAGGGAAGGAGACACAAACCTAAGCCTTGCTGCCAGTAATTTCTGATTTAACGTTATTTCAAAACATAGCAATTTGGCTTCTAAATAATCAAGGTGCATTTTTAAATTTTTGAAGCCATAAACTATTGAGATCCAGATTACCTAAAGCACAGTCTGAATTCAGGTATTATACGATTCTAGTTTAATATCCAAAGTTACCGAGATACTGTATAACATATTGCCATATTATTAGCAACAGTGAAAAAGAAGCAGACGAACAGATGGTTGTATAATCGTAGTAAATCTTTCCCTTCCCTTAGTCAAGCCTTTTAATAATTACCTGAAATGTCACAACTTGATCAGCAATTTGAACTGTTACGTCAGCCTGCAAGACGTTATCCTTCTTTGATTCCACATGTATTAATTTTTTAGGTATATAAGGTCTTTGTGAATCCTGGAGATCAAATCGCTAGGGCAGAGAAGAATAATTTAAATACTTTAATTAAAGGAATAACATTGTCACAATAAATATTTTATATTTAACTAAAAGGAAGCAGTTTCCTTCCTGTACAAGGGTTTCCAAACTGGGACGTATCTGCTGTGAAACACAGTACCTAACCCAGGATTAGATGTAGGTTCTGATGAGATTCTAAGGACTGCCTATCCCTCTCAGTATTCTTGGGCTGTGTGTGAGCCTAGGAGCCTGAGAAACTGGTGATGGCTTGACTGATAATGAGGCAATACCAATCGCCTGTGCCTGCAGTGACATATAATAACAGGAATGACTAATGAAACTTCTAGCAAATGCCTAAGAACATGGAATGTCATAATCCTCCCTTAAAGCAGGGGAACTAAATCAGGCTGAGACAGTATTTTCCTTACGCTAAACTGCCTTTAATGACTAATTTGATTTTTAAAAACAAATTATACTTTGGAAAGCTTAAATTCTCTTTAAAATATGTATGAATAATAATACGGTGGGGGGGAGAGAATTTGAGACTTAATCTTATGTGGTAAAAATCAAATCAGTTTAATTTCACTCACCTAAAGCAGTGATTTTAGTAGTTCCAGGAGCCATCCTCACCTGCATTTTTATCTCAGAGGGACAAAACTGCTGATTTTCAAAATCCCAATACCCTCCACCACATAAAGGCCACTCATATTGGCTGTAATGTATATGGAGGATCATAGCAGGGAGAGAGACGCAGGATTGGTCCATTTTAATGCATCTTTGTGGATTTTTTTCCTGGAATCCTGAGTATCTGTGATACCTCTGTGGAAAGCTTGGTCTTGATCTCAAATGAATCTGGGATTGATTTTAAGGGTCCCTGCCTCTGAGAGAGGATAAGGTGCAGTTGAAGCAACAATTCCACAAAATGCCCAGTGGTACAAGGCAGAGATTGTGCCATGGTATTGGCAGGTGGCTCCTTACCACGCCACTGAAGATGGAGCCAATGCCAATGCCATCATCTCTTTCAGAGCCAACTATCTCACTTGCTAAAGTTGCTGGATAAGATGTAGATGGTTGTGAAGAAGTAACACAGAATGCACTGTCAGCCAGTACTGAAGTTCTTCTAGTTTTTGTGTTTCTTTACTTTAGATGGGCTCCGAATCAAGGAGTCATTCATATGTTTGGCCAGTACTGGGCTCAATCTCAACGTGCTAGGTTATGGGATGTTTTGGCTGACATTGACACATTTCTGTTGTAGGAAGTTGTGATTCTTTTGACAAAGTTCACTGTTTGTTTATCAGTTTCAAGCAGCAATCCCATCCCTTCCACTTCTTTTCACATTTGCCCCGAGAGTCATAGGAAGTCCTTTGCAAAACGACCAAGCTAAAAGTAAGAATTGAGCACCTCTGCCTTTTCCTTGTTGTCTGTTGGTATACTCCCTGAGCAGTTGAGACACTGTTTCTTTTTTGTCTTTTGCTAAACATGTGCCTGAAGAATGCTGCTTTTAGTGAGTGTTTCTTGCTAACATCATCACATTCTAAACTTTTGCATTCCTAGCAGCATTGCTGTATTTCTTTGCTACTTATCTGTAAAGTACTCTTCCTTTGTGGCCCGCTCATCCTTATACTTCCTTTCTTATTTTCAGGTCCTCTCTCATCTTTTTGTAAGTCCACATTGGTCTTTTTTGCTGGCTCCAAACTTTTTCTCTTGCTGGAATCATTGGCAGAATTTCCTTGTATAAAAATTCCAACCCATCTGGGACTCCTCTTGTCAGAATCTCAGTACTAGGATCGCACTTGTCATTTGTCTGAGTTTTATTAAATTTGGATTTATTAACATCCAGCATACATGTGCAGCTACGCCCCACTTTTGTTTTGTTTGAAATCAAGAACTCAAGTAAAATATGGCCATTTTCCCCTTGAGTTTCCCCTACTTTTTCACCAAGTCATGCTGCATGATTAGAATCAATTCAAAGATAAATAATTCCTCTAGTTTCTTCCTTCAGTTTTTGTAGGAGAAAATTAGCAGCCACACAAGCCAGGAATGTTTTAGAAGGGCCATAATTGGTAGAATTTGTCTCCCAACAGAAATCAGGATAATTGAAACCTCCTATTAATACTACATTGTGTCTCTCCAAAATTCTGACAATTTGTTTTAAAAGGTTTCATCCACATCTTTTTCTTGATTGTACTATTGTTAATAGTCTTCTGTTATAATTTCCCTTTTATTTTTCAGCTCTATTATATTAATCTCAGTGGAACAGCCAAGCTCATCCTCCTGTATTTCTGAGCAGGAATATGTATTTTAATATATATTGCAACACCCCCTTTTAATCCCTTCTGAACAATTTCTAATCTTCAATTGCTGTGTTCCAGTCATGGGAGTCACCACACCAAATTTCAGTGACCCCTATCAAAGCATATTTAGCCTCCTAAACTAAGATTTCCAGTTCTTCTTGTTTGTTTCCCATTCTCCTACCATTTGTATATAGATACTTGAGGTTGCATGAGTTTTGACCTGCTCTCCTTCATACAGTTTTATGAAGATTATAACTGAATCCCATTTGAACCAGAAAAATGTGTACACATTCAACAAATTCTTACTTTTAAAGCATCTTCTACTGCTGTCTTCCCTTCTTTCCCCAATAGGACATCATATGGATAAAGCCTCTTTATTAAATGCTGGGTTGACATCATAGGGAATGAGTTCTTAGTTGGAGAAAGAAAAAAGAAAGAAAAATTAAATATAATAATAACGTGCAGAAAGAGAAATAATAGATCATTGCGGCTTTAATTCTACCTCTTTTCCGCAATCTCTCTGTGGAAACCATTTGTTTATACATAATACCTAAAACACATACTGAGCTCTAAATCAGCAATCCTAGGGAGGGAGATTTCCCAGGTCTGAATGAGTGTATTTGAAAGTGGGAGCCCATGACAGAATAGGTATTCTGTTGGTGTACTGCCCACCCAGCTGTTCAACAATCTCCCTTCCTGAGTCAGTTGAGCTCCTCTTGGGAATCATGCTGGAGTCCCCTCAGCTTGTTATGCAGCATTCACACCCAAAGAAGCTTTGTCAGAACCAGTTTGGGACTTCACCTCCTACTTTATGACCATGGGTTTGCCCCAAATGGTTTCTGGTCCCACCTAAACTGCAGGGCACAATTGTTTTCTATACTAGGATAGGTATGCAGGAATTCACTGTTCCATTGTTATAGACAGATCATAACAAAAGTATAAAATTATGAACACCACACAGATTATGGAATAAAATCATAGAAAAAATTGAGTTGGGAGGGTCCTATAAAGCCATCAAGTCCAACCCCTTGCTCAATGCAAGAATCCAAACCAAAGGATATTTGCCAGATGGTTGTCTGAATTTCTCTTGAATGCCTCCAGTGATGGAGCACTCACCACTTCTCAGGGCATTTGTTCCACTGCTGTAATAATAGGAAGTTTTTCTTTATATTCAAGAGAAATCTGACTTAAGCCCATTGTTGCACATCCTACACTCTGGGATCCTGTCCCCCCCCCCGCCCCGTAAGACAGCCTTTCAAGTATTTTAAAAGTGTTATCATATCTCTTCTCAGTCTTCTTTCCCATCATCTGGTGGGGTTTAGATTGACTGGAACAAAGAGTGTCTACAGGGTGGGTGTCGCATGCATGGGTAATTCTTCTTAAAATAGATAAGAATAGTTTATTGTGACATAACTAGGAAATACATTCAGGCTTTCTGTTGTTGACTTTGGTTACTATTTATATATACTGTATTAAACATTTATCATACTGTCATGTCCTAACTTGACATTTACTGGTTCCTATCTCTGTCTTACATTTGTCAAGACCCTATCCATCCCTATCTGTCTTCTACATTTCCCAGGCAGTATCTAAGCCTCTGGAGGCTTGCACAGAGGTATAAATACTTGTTGGCTCAGCCCATAAACTCTTCCATTGGAGTATGCTAATATAAGACATTTTCAAAGTTCTAAACAATAAATATTCATAGGTTAGGACTAGAGATATGAAGACTTGAGAAATAAAGCCAGGAAAAATTGGAAAAATGTTTTTCCCCTGTTTTTTCCTGAAGCCTTTTTGTGTTTTTTCCAAAAACACTGGAAAAATTAAAAAAAAAAAAAAAATGATTATGGAATGTTTTATTTTAACATGACGAATAAAATATTTTAAGACAGGGTATTCAAATATTTTCCAAATCATTTCTAAAAAATATGATTGAAACTTAGTCCCACTCCCTTCTATACATACCCCCTTCAATTCTT